>CAUYRT010021420.1:0-13521 GCA_963574885.1 Lepilemur ruficaudatus | reverse complement strand
AAAAAATAGAAAGAAATTAATTGGCCAACTAAAAATATATAGAAAAAATTAGCCGGGCATGGTGGCGCATGCCTGTAGTCCCAGCTACTCGGGAGGCTGAGGCAGGAGGATCGCTTGAGCCCAGGAGTTTGAGGTTGCTGTGAACTAGGCTGACGCCACGGCACTCTAGCCCAGGCAACAGAGTGAGACTCTTGTCCCAAAAAATAAAATAAAATAAATCAAAATAACAATAACAAATAACAAATTCCTCCTTTCTCTCCCCGTAGCAAATGCCAGAAGCTCCATCCCCTAGCTGGGTGCACTGGGCCCAGCAGCCACCACGGTCCTCAAGGTGGCGGGATCCGGAAACCCAACAAGGGGGGAGCCATATGCATTCTTCAGTCACATGATCAGGTGGAGCCAATCAGGAGGCCAGTGGGAACAGGCTTCAGTGATTGGCTGGAGCTGGGGAGCGGGACCAATGAAAGCATGGGGTCGGACAGGGGGAAGGTGTGGATTGGTTAAGGTGACGCTCCCTGCCGCCATGAGCCGGCCAAGCTCAAGGACTTGCCACAACACGACTGTGTTGCTCAGGCAGAGCGTGGGCAGGCGGCTCCTTTTGGCCACCTCGTAAATTCACGGCACAGGCCCCGCGGTCCTGTACCTCCTCCATCTTCAAAGCGCAGCTGGCGGAAAGAGCAGGAGCCCAAACGGAAGTGATGTATACATCACTTCCGCCCACGCTCCATTGGCTCAATTCAGTCACGTGGGGGCCCCAACTGCAAGTGATGCTGGGAAATGTCTCGCTGCGTGCCCAGGGGAAGGAAGAAGTGGGTTTGCGGATGCGCCTGAGCCGGGGAGCTGCTGCCTCCTGAAGGTGGGAGCGTGGGGGAGAAGGCAGGTCAGGGAGGACCCTCAAGCGCCACCAAGATGGCCCTTAGCACTAAAAAAATGCAGAGAGATTCTCTAATCCAGCATACGATGTTGCCAAAGGCAGGGAGTGTCCTCCCTAGTTAGAAAGCTCCAACGCGGTGGGGACCAGGCGTGTCTCTGTGTCCTAGAACAGTGCCTGGCACACAGTAGGCGCTGGGTATACATTTACTGAATGGATGGGTGGGTGGCCGGGTGGCGGGCGGATAAGTGGGCGGATGGGTGGGTGGCTGGGCGGGTGGATGGACAGGTGGGTCTGTCTGTAAATGAAACCCTCCATTCTCCATCTTCGGGCTGATAGTGTGAGCCCCCAGATGGATCCCTGGCCGTGATTCTAGAATTCTAAGGAAATAGGACAATCTTCTTGCCCTTCAGGTAGATGGACACAAGCCTGGTGGCCCTGAGATTGCTTCAGGTGTCACATAAAACAGCCTTAAGTACCACTGAATCTCTGAGTGACAGAGCTCTTCCTTGCCACTTCCTTGGCAAGAAGGAAGTCTTAATTGAGTGCTAATCAGTCTTTAACGCCTTCTCTGACACCTGGACCCTCCCTTTAGGACAGAGAGAGAGAAAAAGAGAGAAAGGGACGGGGGAAGGACAGCGCCCTAGCTCAGCGCCTCAGAGGCAACTGTCTTTAGCCAGAAATTAATGACATGATTTTGTTTTCATTGAGTTAGTTTCTACTTATGGCCAGCGATTCTGGCTTTTTATTTATAGTCATGATAAACAATCTCTTTCTAAATAGTTGGAAGATCTTAAGAAGTGGGGCCGTTTGGAGAGAAGTATTCAGGATGTAATAGTAGAAGCGGTAAGAAGGTGGTGTGTGACGTTCTAAAATTTGGGAAGCTGAGGCTTGGCCAGCTGATCTGACCTGTCTCACCATTGCTGTGTGACCTGGGGAAAGTCATTCCACCTCTCTGATCCTCAATTTTCTTCTCTGAAAATGCTTTCAATAATTCTTGTCTCGCCGTATGCTTACGGTGATTCGGTGACATGGCACAGCTGTGTGACATGGGGAAAAGGCCCTTCCCCACTCTGAAGCAGACAGGTTTTGTCTGTCTGCCTCCGAAAAGAAGTAGAGAGATGAGAATGAAAAGTTTCTCCTGGAATGAGGGAGACTGAGTATGATTTGATTATGAATAGGAGAAATCTCTTACCTATACAGGTCCTTAGGAGATTTTGGGTTTTTTTCTGCGGGAGAGACTCCCTTGTAACCTATTTTCAGGAAAGGTCCTGGGGTCTGTCACCCATGCGGTCATTTCTTCTCCCAGGGAGCATTTGCAGAGCAAGTCTGTGTACTAATAGTGCAGTAAGAGATATTGTCACCCTGGACAGCACAGTGGCACCATCACAGCTCACTGCAGCCTCTAACTCAAGCGATCCTCCTGCCTCAGCCTCCTGAGTAGCCGGGACTACAGGCACACGCCACCCTGCCCGGCTAATTTTTTTATTTTTTGTAGAGACAGGGTCTTGCTATGTTGCCCAGGCTGGTCTCGAACTCCTGCCTCAAATGATCCTCCAGCCTCAGCCTCCCAAAGTGCTGGGCTTACGGGCGTGAGCCACCACACCCGGCCAACCCTGGACAGTTTTCAGGCTCTTGAGTGGAGTCTGTGGGAGGAACTTTAACACGGGTTTCAGCACTCACATCTGCAGACAGCGCTTCGGAGAATCTGCCCAGGAGAAGACTCAAGTCCACCCTGGCGAAACCCACGTGTGACTGTGTGTCTGCAGAGGGTGTCGCTTGGCGGCATTACTGGAGCCGAGCACCCCAAAACCTTTCTCAGGAGTCCTGGCTGCATCCTCTCCTCCCATCCCCCACCCCTCCAGCCAGGACCCAGCGTGTTTTCCCTCGATGACATTTGAAATCTTTTAATAGTTGTCACATTAGCATACATTTGCATACCTTATGCTAATCAGGCTATTTATTTTTGAAAAAGCACTTTGACTCGTGGGGCCCTTTCTCACCAGGGATCTTGCTGAGTTTTTCCTCGAGACTGTCTGTCTCCCTGGGGGTGGGGGGCAGGGTGCCGGGGGCTGCATTCTGTCACAGCCTGGAACAAGGGCCCGACCCCCTCATAGACCCACCTCAAGGGATACAGACCTGTCACCAGCGTGGACTTCACGGGATGCTTGAGCTATGCCCATTTTGCAGAGTAGACGATGGAGGCAGGACATCGCGGTGTCTGGGCGGGCTGTGGATCCCCATCAAAGGACCTGGCCCCAGCCGTGGTTTCTTTCTCCTCGGTTCCATCTTACAAAGGAAACAGTGAACTTCCGTCTCCCTGCAGTCATCACCCGTATCTTGGCCTCTTTTTGTGGCAAAACTCCTCGGGCGAGTTGTCTACACTCGCTGCCTGTACGTCCCCACCCCGCAACGTTACCCTGTCAGCCTGGACTCTCACACCTCGCACTGCTGGTCGAGGTCGCGGAGGGCTGGCCGCATCCTCCTGGCGCCCCTGGGCAGCTTCCACTGGCTGTCCCCGCTGCTCCTGAAAACACCGGCCAGGGTTCTCGGGCCTCCTTTGCCTCCGCTCACACCCCTCCAGGGCAGCCTCATCCACTCTCGGGGGTCTAAATCCGTCTACACCCGCTGGCACCCACAGTCCTGTATGCAGCCCAGGCCAACCCCAGCTCTCGGCGTCTCCTCTCTGGGGACTCACGGGGTCTCGTGCTTAACACGATCACGCTGTGCCCACCGTGCCCCCAGGTCTGCCCTTCCTGGATCCCCCATCTCAGCTGCTGTCAGCCCTTGTAGGTGCTCACCCAGAACCTTCGCGTCTCCCTGACTCCTGTTCCCCTCCAACCCCACGACCTCCACGAACCTCCGCTCTCCTCACTGGAGAATCCCACGGAGTCCTCTTCTTTTCCTCTGATTCCACGCGAGGCGCTTCTCCTGCCCTTCCTGCCCTCACCCCCCTGCCCCTCCCTACACACCCCTGCACTCACTCTGCTCGTGCCTTGCTGTGCCTGTGTGTGCGGGGCAGCCCAGCCTCAGGGCCTCTGCACACACTGTGCCTGCCGCCTGGAACCGTGTTCGTGTAAGTCTGTTTTCTTTCTTGTACCCAAAACAGCAGCCAGCACACAGTAGCTGCTCAATAAACACCTCTGTGCTTATCGAATGCATAATTTAATCTGCATTCATTTGATGCATGTCTGAATATATATGTATAGAAAAATTAAACGTCTCCGGAAGGACATACTTCACCCACACCCTTTCAATGTTGGTGTTGGTTTGTGCTGAGGTGACAGGAGATTCCAGCATTTTCTTTTTTTTCTTTTTTTTTTTTAATTATTTTTTGTAGAGATGGGGGTCTCACTATGTTGTCCAGGCTGGTCTCGAACTCCTGGCCTCAGGTGATCCTCCCGCCTTGGCCTCCCGAAGTGCTGGGGTTACAGGCGCGAGCCAGCCGCCGCCCCCCACCTGTTTTCACTGTTTATTAGTGTTTGCCACAAGGAATGTGACTTTGCTGGGCATTACGACAGAAAAACTCAGGGCAGTGTTAGTGCAGTGACCCAGCAAGTCGTGTGACCCCTGGCAAGTGGCATCTCTTCTCTGAGCCTCAATTTCCTCACCCAGAAAGCAGGGCGGGGGGTCATCCTAGCAACCACCCCCCCACAACCACAAAGCCCTTGAGATCAGCCCTCCAGTCTCAAAGAAAGAGTTAAATCCAGCCGGGGAGGGGACATTTGCAATGCATGAAGTTTAAACGTTTTCAATAAAGAAAAACAAACTCAGATGGACGGGCTTTCTGATTTACAGTAATTGCAAACCAGCAGCCGTTCATATAATTGTCCGGCGGTGGGGTGGCGGTGGCGGTGGCGGGGGGCGCTTCACGCAGGACCCAATCAGCCCTGGGTGGGACGCGGCCCCCGTCAGGTTAAGCAAACGCATTACTGTAACAACCCGGGGAGGCGGCCGGGGCCATTAGCGACAGGAGAGAATAAATATTATCCCAAGAAGCTCCAGAATCGGCGGCTTTATCACCGAGAATTGTCCCCTGTGCTATTTACTTTCAATTTAGATTTTCGGGAAAGTGGCTCTTGGCACATTTTATGTATGAAGGAGAATGACTGGAATTGAAAAATGACCTGATTTCGCCAACTGAGAGGAAAAGTTTTTCGGGGTCGAGTGAGCTCTGAGCCATCCTGCTGAGGTCTGTCTCCCTCTGTGTGACTGTGAACATCTGAGCACTGAGACGCGGCCTTGCACACACGGGAAAGGGGCTGTTCCAAAGGCCCAGGGAGCACGCAGCTGGGGATGTGGCCTTGTTTAATCACAGCTGACTTTATACATCCTCTGGTCTGGTTCATTTGTTTACTGGTTGGAGAAAGTGAGGCCCAGGGTGAGGCCGTCATGGGCTACTTGGCTCCACTCGCCTAAGTCTTCTTGCCTTCTATGTCTCCCCTCACTCCAGAACCCTCAATGGCTCCCTATGGCCCTCACAATAAAACCCTCTCCACACTCAGAATAGAATTCACAATAGATCATAGGTCTACATGTAAAATGCAAAACCACAAAACATTTACAAGAAAACCTTCAAGACCTGGCATTCAGCAAAGAGTTCTCGGGGATGACGTCCAAGGATGATCCACAAAAGAAAACACGGATAAATTGGACTTCATCAAAATGAATAACTGTTGCTCCATGAAGGACGCTATTGAAGAGGAAGAAAAGAAAAGCCGCGGTCTGGGAGGGCGCGTTTGCAAATCACCTCTCCGACACAGCCTGTGTCTCTATTAATAGGAAACTCCGAGAACTCGACAGTAAGGAAACAAACAGCCTGGTTAAGGAACGGACAGGGACAGGGACAGGCGCTGCCCCGAAGGGGCTCCGCAGATGTCGAGCAAGCACATCAAAGGCTGTTCGACATCATTAGCTGTCAGGAACACGCGGATGGAAGCCACAGTGAGTGTCCCTCCTCGCCCGTCAAAACAGCTAAAATACAAAGCAGTGACGACACCAAAGGCTGGGCACGGACGAGGCACCGACGGACCGGTCTCACGTTGCAGGTAGGAGTTGCCAACGGTACAGCCGCTCCGGAAGGGTCTGCAGGGTTTTCTTTTGTGCGTTGCGTGGCGTTGTGTTTTACAGAATTAAACACGTGCTGATGATACCCCGCGATTGCGTTCTCCGGCACGTGTGTCCCAGAGAAATGAAATTGTGTGTTCATCCAGAAACCTGCACGGGAATGTTCAGACCAGCTTCGTTGGAAATAGCCAGACGCTGACTGGCTGGAACCCGGGTGTCTTTCCACAGATGAACGCGTAGACACACTGCGGCCCAGCCACACCGTGGAATACTACTCAGCGCTGAACAGGAACCAAGTATAGGCCGGGCGCGGTGGCCTCAGCCTCCCGAGTAGCTGGGACTACAGGCGTGCGCCACCGTCCCCAGCTAATTTTTTCTATATATTTTTAGTCGGTCAATTAATTTCTTTTTATTTTTTTAGTAGAGATGGGGTCTCACTCTTGCTCAGGCTGGTCTTGAACTCCTGACCTCAAGCGATCCTCCTGCCTCGGCCTCCCAGAGTGCTGGGATTACAGGAGTGAGCCAGCGCACCCGGCCCCGCCATTTCTACGGCATTCTTGAAATGACAAAATGAGAAGAGGAAGACTAGGTAAGTGGTTTTCAGGGAGGAAGAGGGGAGATGGTTTTGACAACAAGAGGGTGGCACAGAGGATCATCATGATAGAACGTGTTCTGGGTCCCCACTGTGGTGGTGGTCACATGAGTGTACAAATCTCACGTTGCATAGAAACACACACACACACAAGTGCACATAAAACTAGCGAAGTCTGAGTGAGTCTGATGGCTCATGTCAATGTTGCTTTCGTGTTTATAACATTCTAAGATGTCACCCTGTGGGAGTCTCCACACGGTGGGCAGTAGGGCGTGGATTTTTGGGGGACGCCAGACCCTCTCTGACACGTCAGCGGGGCTCACCACACGAGGTTCTCCGGTGGGAAAAAATGGCCCAGGGGACTCTGGCTAGAACTGGACGGGAGAGCATGAAGCGGACTGAGCAAACTCACCGCGGTGGAGTCAGTCTCGCGGGGAAATGGACAGGGACGGGCAGGTGTGACCCAGCACTGCCAAGCTCTCAAGTCCTTTCCTCCGGGATGCAGCCCGGGTCATTAATCCTCATCATCGAGGCCCCCTAGAGCGCAGCCCGGAGCCTTTTCTGCCCCACGCCTCTGGCGTCTTCTCCCTCAACCCTGCCCGCCCCTCCCCCTGCACATCCTCCAGTCTCAGCACGCTTGGTCCCAAGCCCTTGCCCACGTGGAGCTCCCTGCCAGGCACACCCTCCCAGCCCTCGTCCGCTGTCCAAGTCCCACCGCCGTGAGACCCGGCAGGCGACACGTGAGCCGGGGCTTGGAGGACGCGTCCCTGGCCCGAGCGTGCTGGCGGAGGAGGGGCCAGCCAGTGCAAAGGCCTTGCGGCAGGAACGTGCTGGCTCGCGGGCGGGTTGGAGGAGCGGCCAGGAGGCCGATGTGGCCGGGGAGGAGTCGGGAGCAGGGGAGGGGGCAGGTGATGGCGGGAAGGCGTGGGATTTGGGGGCGTCTTTTAGACCACGGCGGGGGCAGCTCGAGCTTGATTTAAGTGCAGCGAACGACCCTGGGAGAGTTGGAATGAGTCAGCGAACGGATGAATGAGGACAGACGGGGCCAAGGCAGGGCTGCAGCCTGGGCCCACTTGTAGCCTGCGGACCACTAAGGTGTACCCAGTCACCCTAGCAGCCTGGCGCCCCGCTGGGTGTCCCCCTCATGGGGACTCATCTCCTCGGCTAACTCAGCGATGCTTTGACGGCGGGGCCCACCCCAGCTCCGTCTTAATGACACTGAAACAGCCACGCAACACCAAGCAGCTTGTTGCAATTAGTATAAAATATTAAAATGACTCACACAATAAATAATTCACACCCCTCGGGTTCCTGCTTGCAGGTGTTTGGGGGCTGATGAGATTCCGGGTTTTTTTAGGTGCAAAGCAGGGAGTGGTGCTTGGGATTCGGGGGCCCTGAGAGATGGCCCGTCAGTCACGTTGGTGCAGACGGCGGTGCTGCGGCACGGGCCGGGGTGGAGGTGGCATTGGGGCAGGATGGGGCTTGAGGACCGATGTGCACGCAGGGTCAAAGGGCACAGGCTATGCTTTGTTCCCCTCCTCAGGTGGCTGGAGAGAGCTGGGTCCCTTGCAGGCCACGGGACAGACAGGCGTGGAGCTTCTAGAGCAGTGGGGACGGTGGGGACGGGGAGAGACATAGAGAGAGAGACAGAGAAAGTCCTGGAGACAGAGAGATTGAGAGAGCTGGATCAGATCTGTCCCCCCTCACAACCCGTGAGCCCCTCAGTTCCCACCTGGGTGGGTAGAGCCGAGTTTGGGGCCAGCAGCATTTGGGAGGCCAGCAGCCTCCTGAGTGGGGAGGCCGCCAAGGCAGGGGCCAGAGACACCAGTTCTGAGAAAGAACCATGCAGATTCTTGAAGTCCCGGATTCCACACCGCTGCATGCGGACAGCGTAGACTCCCCACCAAGGCTCTGCTGCGTCCCAGGGACAGACACCTGACCCTCCTTCAAGCCGCGCCTACCAGCACCATTCAGCACCACGGACAGCGCCCCACCCCGCGGCCACCAGACCCAAACCCCTGGGTCTGGGGTCCGAGCACTTGGTGTCCCCACCCACCTGTTGCAGACAGTGACCCCTTTCATTGGCAGGTAAACCGAGGCTCAGAGCTGTGAAGGCACGTACATAAGGTCCCAAGCCAGCCCCATGTGAGGGTTGCAAAAATATATCATTGTTTTTTTTTTTTGAGACAGAGTCTCACTCTGTTGCCCAAGCTACAGTGAGTGTCGTGGCGTCAGCCTAGCTCACAGCAACCTCACACTCCTGGGCTCAAGCGATCCTTCTGCCTCAGCCTCCTGAGTAGCTGGGACTACAGGCATGCGCCACCATGCCTGGCTAATTTTTCCTATACATTTTTAGTTGGTCAGTTAATTTCTTTCTATTTCTAGTAGAGACGGGGTCTCACTCTTGCTCAGGCTGGTCTCGAACTCCTGACCTTGAGTGATCCTCCCGCCTCGGCCTCCCAGAGTGCTAGGATTACAGGCGTGAGCCACTGCGCCCGGCCTGCAAAAATATATCTTGAGAACTTACTATGTCAGGGAGGGTCTTTCCGAGGAGGTGACTTTGAGCTGGGACCTGAAGCAAGTGAGTGGGGGTGGGGAGCCATGGGGAGAAGACACGGCAGGTGCAAAGGCCCTGAGGTCTGTGAAATCCCGGTGAATTGAAGGAACAGAAAGACAGCAGAGTTCAAGGCAGTTTTCCAACAAGGGTGTCTTTGAGCAATACACTTTTTTTCAGATTCATAGATCATGAAGGGAAAGCAGTGACCCTGTCCTAGGTCACCTGGAAGATGTGGCCATTGCTGAGAGCACAGGGCTGGGCCAGTCGTTACGGTGTCCTGGATTCGAGTTCTGACCCTGCTCATGTCTGCCGCGTGACCTCAGGCGAGTGTTCGTCTGCGGTAGTGGGCTAGAGATGAGCAGAGACAGACTGTGAAGCCAGGACCCTGCGGCGACCTGTCCAGCTCTATGCTCTCCACGGTGGCCAATGGGGTTCTTGTCCAAACGCGCACTGTGACCCAGGGTGGGTGCTTTCCTCTCCCGACTCAGCTCAGACGACCCCTCCTTGGCGGCGCCCTCCGATCTTCCAGTTCTCCAGCCCCCCTAACATTTCCCGGCTGGTTTTTAAACAAGCCGCATGGACGCTGCCGCCCCAGGGCCTTTGACTCGGCTGTTTCTTCGCCGGGAGCACCCTTTTCTCACTCGGCCCCGTTCCTCATCTGCAGGTCTCGGTGGCGTAGGTGTCGCGATGTCAGCTAGAGAGTCCCTCTTGCTTGGCCCCTCCCAGAGCCCCTCCTCTTCTGCTTGGATCTTCCCCATTGCACCGGACAGATTGTTGCTCTAACAGTTTCTTGTTTATCTCCCCACCCCAGACTGTCAGCCCCACAAAGGCAGGTATTTTATCCGTTCTGGCCCATGTTGTGTTCCTAACTCCTAGGACAGCATGTAGTCAGTAAGTGTCTGTGGAATTGAGCAATCACGTGGCTACCTGGGAGATCTCCGGATGACCATGTAGACCTGCGACATTGCGAAAGCTTGGGATTTGCTCCTGGATCCCAGGCCTAGAATCTTACAACTGCCACCCGACCTCAGAATCGGGAAGAAAGAAGTCCTGGAATCCCCCCACTCCAATCCCCGCCACGGTTTTCCGGGCACCGTTCTCTAGCCTGTCTTGGTTACCTCCTGTGACGGGTGCCTCACTATCACCTACGGCACCCTGTTCAGGTCTCGGACAGTTCCACGGGTACTTTGGGATTCCCTCAGGGCTCAGAACCTCCCCTCACCTGCTTCCCATCCACCTTGGCCATCATGGGCTCCTGCTGTGCCCCCAGGAGCCAGGCAGGCTGGGAGGGAGGCGGGATTGGAGAGCAGGAATCCTGCTGTCTGATGCTCAATCCTCCGCTTCTCAGCCTGCCCTGAACTCTTCTGCCAGAGATGATAGCGGAGGTGTCGCTGACAACTAAAAGGTTAACTGATAAGAGAAGTGCCAGCTGATAAGTGGAATGCTGGAAGATTCCGTGAGAATTGATGGGCTCTGGCCAATCCATTTACTGAGCGCCTTCTGCGTGCCAGCCCAGAGCAGGTGTTACAAAAACAGATCAGATGCAATCTCCCCTCAGGGCCCTCAGCTGGACACATCTGAGATCTAAGCTCTCCTGGAAGCCCCGGAGCCAGCGCAGGCTTCAAGACTCCAAGGCACGGAGGTGGTGGCGGCCGCATGTAACCTCGCGGGCAGGACGTCCCTCCCCCGAGAACACACGCCGGCTCCCAGCCAGCAGTGAGGTAAAAGCCCTGAGCCACCTCCCCGCGTTGGCACTTGTGGGCCGGCCCCTCTCTCTCCTCCCACCCCTGTGTGGGTGGTGAATGACTTCATCTGGCCCCCATGGCTGTCACTCAGCCGTAGTCAAGCAGGAGAAAACACGGTTGCCATGGAAACGGATGTGCTTCCTGCCCCCCTCCCCCCAGGGAGGGTGCACCCAGGGAGCCAGAAACAAAGTGTGAATTCCGCACAAAGTGACCCTGGCCCTGGTGATTCAGGTGCAAGTAGGGGGTTAACCCCTTCACTGCCACGCCCCCGCCTTCCCCGCCATGCACTGGCTCCTGGGGGTGGGCGGCGGGGGGGGGGCTCATTGTCAGAGATAACAGCGCTAGTTCTGGAGTGTTAGTGACAGCCCAGCTCTCCCTCCTCCCCTAAGTTCTCCATGCCTCAGTTTCCTCATCCAGAAAGCGGGTACAAGTATAGGCACACCTTCATTCATTCATGCGTTCAGGGAATGGATGGAACTGATGGGAGGCCTGTCACGTGCTGGGCCGCTGTTCTAGCTGTGAGCAGGTCAGGAAAGATACCTGTGCCCTCGGGCCTCCTCCACCGGGCAGCAAAGAAATAAGTGAGTTGGAGAAAACCAGGGAGCATTGTTCAGGGAAAATAAGACAATGGTGGGATGTACTGGGGGTGAAGCAGGGGTGGGGTAGGGGAGCATGTGGGTGGGGTCAGGGCGGAGCTCTGGAAGGAGGTGACATGTGGGCTGACACTTGAGGGATGAGGAAGGAGAAGCCAGTCATGGGGAGATCTCGGGGAAGGGTGTTCCAGGCAGAGGGCACGGCCTGTGCAAAGGCCCTGGGGCAGGACGCGCCTGGCATGTGGGAGGCGCAGCGAGGAGGCCTGTGTGGCTGGAGCAGAGGGAGGAGGTGGAGAGAGGGAGGAAAGGAGGACAGGAAGGGGACAGGCAGGTCGTACAGGGCCTGGTGGGCTGCAGGGAGGACTTGGGCTTTGACCCCATGGAAGGTGGGAGCCATGGAGGGCTGTGGGCAGAGGAGGGCCGGGCCCTGACCCAGGTGCTCACAGGCGCCCTCTGGTGGCTGCTTCAGGGAGGGCAGGAGCCAGGGGACTGGGGCAGAGGGTGGACCTCGCTGGGGGCCCAGCCAGGCAGAGGCTGCCCTTGCTGACTTTGCCGTGTCCTCCGTAATGGTCCCGCTAAAGTATTTACATATTAATTGAATTACATACACCTTTATTATAATCGATACTCTTTTTATTTCTCCTTTATATTATAGGCAGCAAGTTATATGTTTTTCTGAAACTACACGTGTGGACCAGTCATATTGTCCATGCCTGGTCCTCTAGGATGGGGTGTGTCCCTACGTAGAGCTGAGACCACAGCCCCAGGGCAGCCTCTGCTTTGGAGCCATCCTGGCATACGGTAGATGCTCAGGAATCACGCCTGTGGTTCATGGGGTCACAGGACGGCGGCAGGAGAGACATAAGGACCTCCCCAGGCTCCCAAGTGTCCCCGACACGCCGCAGCCCCCTGCCTGAAAGACAGCTCCCTACACCTCATCCAACCACAGGCCCCTCTCCGTTCTCATTTTTGAGGATGGAGACTTCCAGAGAGGGCAAGACATTTTCCCAACATCACACAGCCTATGACAGTGAACCGAAGATTTAAACCCTGGCAGTTTGGGCCAGTTCAGATGCTGTGAGGTGACAAATATTGGCTCTGCCTTTGGGGGAGTCCCTGGGAGGGACGCCAGCCTGACCCTGCCCCAGCATACTTCCAGCTTTTGGGTGACCCTGGGCTGGTTTGTGGGAATATCATATCCCTCAGCTGCAGGGATTGGTTAGAGGTGGGCACGTGACCTGAGCCAAGCCAATCAGAATCAGCCATGGGCTTTGCTGGAGCCAATAGGCAAGTGGATTTCCATTTCTATTTGCGTTGCTATGGGAACATAGAAACCAGCTTGGATCGTGGGGTCTCTCTGACTCTGTGAATGGGGTGGGGGCTGATCATGAAGGAAGCACA
This sequence comes from Lepilemur ruficaudatus, assembly GCA_963574885.1. Taxonomy (NCBI): domain Eukaryota; kingdom Metazoa; phylum Chordata; class Mammalia; order Primates; family Lepilemuridae; genus Lepilemur; species Lepilemur ruficaudatus. The sequence goes on along the minus strand of CAUYRT010021420.1, from coordinate 695 downwards.
CCCAGAAGAAAGCAGGGCTGGGAAACCAAAAGAGACAGACTTCTAGTAACATCATTGCAACTCCTGGATCCAGCTGTGCCTGAAGCTAGATCTTGAGCTTTGCAGTTGTTAGAACACGATTATATCCTTGCCCGCCTCAAACCTACTAAAGTTCTGTTGCTCACAACCGAAACAGAGCCCCGTGAGGCCCCAGATTTTCCTACCCTCAAAATCCACGTCCTGTCACGGCTTCGGGCTTTCTTCATGAATTGGGCAGACATTACAAAGTGGCCCAAAGAAACTTTTGAAGGTGATAGATACATTCATGTCTTGATTGTGATGATTTTGTAGAAATACACCTATGTCAAAACTTATCAAATTGTACACATTTGCTTATTTAGTATATGTCCATAATGCCTCAATAAAGGCATATATATATATTTTTTTTTTGAGACAGAGTCTCACTTTGTTGCCCGGGCTAGAGTGCCGTGGCGTTAGCCTAGCTCACAGCAACCTCAAACTCCTGGGCTCAAGCGATCCTTCTGCCTCAGCCTCCCGAGTAGCTGGGACTGCAGGCATGTGCCACCATGCCCGGCTAATTTTTTCTATATATATTTAGTTGGCCAATTAATTTGTTTCTATTATTAGTAGAGACGGGGTCTCACTCTTGCTCAGGCTGGTTTCGAACTCCTGACCTTGAGCAATCCACCCGCCTC
>CAUYRT010021419.1:0-15965 GCA_963574885.1 Lepilemur ruficaudatus | reverse complement strand
TCCAGGACATAATTTTTTTAATTAAAAAATTTCAATATAAATACTGTTTCTGCTTATGTATTCACCTACTTTTCATAAAACTACTATATACCAGAGAATTTAAAATAAAGCTTTTAAAAGTACCAAATACTTATCGGTCTACTTTTATCACAGATTTATACACAACAATTTGTTCATTAGGAGGAAAACAAAAGGAAGGAGGTAAACCTTGCATCTATGAAGATAAAAAATGTGAAAGGCTAAATATTCAAAATAAGTAAGATTGATTATACAGACTATACGCACCAACTGTAAATAATATAACTTGCTATTTAAGTTCTAAATTGCTTTATTGGCGATAATCAATTTAATGATCATGGGTTTAAAGGAAATGAGAGAGATTAATAATCTTAGTTTATACTATACATAATTAACAGATTAGCAGATATAATTTTGCTGGAAAAGGATAGAATAATTTATTTACTTAAATCATTTTGTAATATTTGAACATTCTACTCAGATATATTTATATAAACCTTAATGATTTAGTTATTTTTATGTAACTTGAATATTAAAATATCTGTAATTTATTTTATGTAAATAAAATAAAATTTAATTTATGTAATTAATTTTTTTATGGTAAATCCATAAAAAGGATTTACCTTAGATAGGAAGTTAGTTGATACAAATATACTACAAGTTAAAAGAATGACATTTTTCAAAATAAGCTGTTTCGTTTTTAATGCTTTTATTAGTTTAAAAAGAATGATTCAATATAAAGTAAGTACTTTGTCCAGAACATCAAAATAAGTTCTTAATACCTTGTTGACAGCATGAAACACAGTTACTGTTTCTTGTTGTAATAAGTAGCTGACTACATAATGAGATAAAATTATGTGGAATATATCTCGCACTGTTATGTATAAGTCTTGGAATTGACAATAGTTGACATTTCTCATTTGGAATATATTTATAAACTCTTGACTATGTGAAGCAGTCTACTAAGGAAAATGGATGCAAATAATCACAAAATGCGGACACTATCTCCGCATTTCTCCCACACTATCATTACAGACTGACTCCTTTAAGTAGAAATATCTTTGGTCCTTTCAAAGCACGCAATTTATTTGGTCAGGACAGACATTTTAATGCTGTAGCACAAAAGTATGTCTCTGTTCTTTAGCAAAACATACAGCTTAGTGGAAATTGATATAAAAACAATCGATGCTTCACCAGCCATATAATAATGATTATAATAATATAAAACTTCAAGCAAATGCAGAATATATAAAATGGAGGAATTAATGATTTCATATGTTAAAATTTATAATTGAGCTCAAGACTGAGCAAATGCTACAAGACTGAGATGCTAGAGCAGGTTTCTGAGCTAAATATTTAATTTGACCAACAACTTCTACTAGAGAATCAAATTTTCAATATTGCTTATAAATTTGAGGTTTTCTACAAAACATTGCAGAGTGTTCTGACATCTAAAATTTTAATCAAGCATCATAAGAGCAGTATCTCAACTTTGTCTCTTGTCACCATTTTCCTACACTCATCTTGTTTTGATATCTTAGAATCCTAAGATCTTTTCCTTCTCTGGGGTCTATGGAGTTTCTGACTCCATCTGATGAAACATTGTCCCCTTTGTTTCCATTTTTGTCATATTTATGTTCTCCATTTAAAACCCATCATTTCAGAGTCCTTCCTTCCCTACTTAAGATTTCTCTATCATCTTTCTGTGATTATTCCCTGCCTCAAATGGTCTTTATTGTAGCCCCTCATTTATTTGCTTCGTTTCTTAATCAAAATTAATAAACATTCAAATTATTTTCTTTCTTATCTCTAGCACAGGACTCTAAGTACCATGAGGCTAAGAACCGTATCTATCTCATTCACTGCTGTCTAAACTTTTTTTAAAAATTTTTGTTTATTTATTTTTTTTAGCAGTAAAGCATTTTATTTTTATTTTTTTCCAAATATTTATTGTTCTAAAAAGATGTACATGGGTCATTGAGTACAAAAGTAATTTCCCAACTGAGCATATAATTCCAGTTTTATGAATATACACTGTTATCTTCTATATTCATCTGTACATATACTGAAACATCTCTGGAAGATTATATGCTAAAGCATCATAACGAATACTTCTTAATTTACATATCATGCCTTTACTCCATTTTAAGCGTACAATTAAATGATTATTAGTAAATTTACCAAGTTGTACAGCTAAATACATAAATCGATTTTAGAGGATTTCCCTCCCCCTATTGAAACCCCTAATACCCTTCACCAACTACATTTCAAACCTTTTGTGTTCACAACTTTGTACTCTCAAATGACTACCCAATGACCAAATAAATATGGTTAAATGCTGGACTTAAACTAGCTTATAATTTTGAATTCCAGGGAGAATGATTTCAAGACAATATGCATGAAGAATTTTCTAAATTTCAGGATTGCTTTTAGAGAACATTGAAGTTCCGGCTGTTAATGAGATTCGATCAAGTGATAGAAATTTACTCCGTGGGCATTGTGAAAAAGAGTCAAACATGATATAAGTGAGTTGTCCATTGTACTATAATTTCCAATTTGAGGACTGTCACTTGTACTATGGTCTTTTGATGCTTGTTGTGTACCTTTAAGAATAAATATTGCCAAGTCATTAATACTCTTCTCTGCCACCATTCAGATCAGTTGCTAATACGACTTTGTTTAAAAGATAATATTTTTTATTAAATAGTGTTTTTTCTATTTGCTGGTGTGGCATAGTAAAAAATTCACAGAATTTGGAATCATACAGAGCTCATTTGTCAACCAGTGGAGCCAGTTTCTATCTCTTTGAGCTTTCTGAGTCTCAATATCAACATGTACAAAAATGAAAACAAAAATATCCATCTCTCAAAGTTGAGATCATTAGTAGATAGAATAGCATATATAAAAGAGCCTAACACAGTGCTTAGAACATTAGATATTCAGTTATAACCTTCTCTTCTTCTTGTACTTTAGTCAAACTGTACATATTCCTATTATTAGAAAGGTAGAAAAATATTCTATAGTTATATGTTAATTTATTTAATAATTTATTTTATCATAAGATTCCTCCCACAAAGTGCATAATATAACTTCCAACAAGAACATTTACAAAACAGTGGTAAACTATAAATGTCTAGATGAAACACGATACAGATATGCAAAACACAAACATAGGCATGATTGATATAGAGAAATAATTCCAAGATTTTTGTCAAAGTGGACACAAAGAAGTATAAACAAAATGTGGTTTGTTCATGTAATGGAATGTTATTCAGCCTTAGAAAGAAAGGAAATTCTGAAACAAGCTATAATGTGGGTAGATATTGATGACATTATGTTAAGTGAAATAAGCCAGTTACTAATAGAAAAATAATATATAATTCCACATATACTTATGTACGTAATCAAATTTATAGAGACAGGGAAATATAATATTAGTTACTGGTCACTGGGAAAAAGAGATACATGAAGTTATTATTTAATGGGCATTAGAGTTTCAGTTTTGCAAAATGAAAAACTTTCTGGAGATGGATGGTGGTGATTGCACAAAAGTGTGAATCACCTTAATGCCACTTAACTGTACATTTAAAAATGGTTAAAATGGGCCAGGCACGTGGCTCAAGCCTGTAATCCTAGCATTCTGGGAGGCCAAGGCTAGAGGATCGCTCAGGGTCAGGAGTTTGAATCCAGCCTGAGCAAGAGCGAGACCCCTGTCTCTACTAAAAAATAGAAAGAAATTAATTGGCCAACTAAAAGTACATAGAAAAAAATTAGCCAAGCATGGTGGCACATGTCTGTAGTCCCAGCTATTCGGGAGGCTGAGGCAGAAGGATCACTTGAGCCCAGGAATTGAAGGTTGCTGTGAGCTAGGCTGATGCCACGGCACTCTAGCCCAGGCAACAGAGTGAGACTCTGTCTCAAAATAAATAAATAAATAAATACAAATAAAAATGGTTACAATGGTGAATTTTATGTTAGGTATATTTTACCACAATTTTAAAAACATTAAAAAAGCGAACATATGGCCCTCTATATTTCATTTTTAATGAACAAAATCATACAACAATTTGAAAAACAACAAGATAATCACACATTTTCTTATCTCTTAGTACATGGGACATTATATGGTACATCCTATGATATCACTCTGATTCAGTGAGTAATGACTGGGTCCAAAAATCTGTTTTTTTAAATGTCCTTTTCCAGTGATTTTGGTAAAGTGTCTAAGTTAAGAATGTGTGCAATAGTGGAAAATATCTTCCATAGCATTTGTACAAAGATTATAGTATAAATTAACATACAGATTTAGCATGTTTTAATTCATCTCAAAATGCTACAAACTACTTATGGAATCACCTCTCTGTCCGCAACACTTATGCCAAAGAACGACATTTTTATTCGTCGACCTTACCTCACACATCCAACACCAAATAAAACTGAGGAGTTGTGTTTTTTTTTTTTTTTGACTTGATGATACCAAAATTATTTTTGCAATATTTGTGCCATTCATAGGCATTCTTATCTGAAAAACAGGACTTACCAAGAAAGTTGAACCTTACAGCTAAGTTTGCACAGTATAGCCATATGGCCATAAATATTTAGATCATACCAGGCATTTAACTAGTGTGACCCAAATTTGGATAATGAGCTTCTTTCCCTTTTGAAATATGAGGGCAGAAATTTAAAGACATTAGAAAATCATAGTCTTAATACTAGAAGGAAGGATCATAATGCTCATAGACTAATTCCTCGGTAGCTTTTAAACATTCAGGTCTCAAGCCTTTCTAGGACATATAAAACTATGCCTAATCTCTGATTTTTCTACTTGTCCCAGAGTTTTTAATCTATTCATTTCTTTGTAAAATGAATCACTCCTCTTCTATTTTTTCCCATTCTACTCAAATCAGTATATAATTACTGCTTTACTTATAAAAGAATTGGAGAAATTCTTATTCAGAAAATTTATTCCAGGGAGGTTACTACATTTGTTTGGAAAGTATGGGAAAGTGGGACTGAGAATAGGGGAGGAAAAAAAACCTGGCAAGATGGTAAATTGTTGTCTCTTTGTAGAAAAAGCCCTTTTCCAGAATCCCAACTCTCACGTTTTTCAATTAATTAGAATCACAAATAATTGGTATAAATAGGGGCTTAATTTTATTCAGGGGGTGATCACAATATTTGGCACATGAATCCCTTGTGTATGGCTATGAACCAGAGAGCAAGGGATTTAAAACATTTATGTTCCTTGGGAATGAAAGGAAGTTGGAGAAAGGGTTTAAAGGCTTTGGATTTCACAGATCACAGCATGGGAAAACATACATCAGGGGCTCCTAGCTATTCCCTAAAAGAATGTGGGTCCCATTTAACATTCTTTTAGGGAATATGTAAATTTGCAATACTCAACTGCATCTTCCTTTAATTAGGACCCTAGAACTCATCAAGTAGTGTGCCTTCCAACTGCTAATTATGCCTAACTGCTGAATTAATATTATAAGAAAGAAGAAATTTACCTGACATGACTGCAACTTTAATATCAGAGCAAGTTGTGAAAACTGCCTGAGTTTAGTCTTGCAACATTGGTACACTGTACCTTTCAAAACTGGATGTTTTCTTTGAAAACAAGTGTCTTTAATGCAATACCAATTCATCAGTGGGATTATAACTAAGACATTATCCAGGAAATTGGGAAGTGAGGAAAGGAATTAGAAGAGTTTATACTCAAACCAAATTAAAGGACACATTTATTTGATATTCAGTATTTAATGGAAAGAGAGAAAAATCAATGTGTGTGTGTGTGTGTGTGTGTATCTTTTATAACAAGATAGAAAATTTCCTAGAGATTGCACCTCTTTGGCTGGAAATCAAGAAAGCACTGGCACGACTGGGGAGGGCACCTGCTACCAGAAATTATGGACATGCAGTGCCAGGCCCTAGAAACAATGGTAGTAATTAGAATATTTAATCAAGACTAGACCATTTTACAGCAGTGTTGCAAGAGGCGGCAGGGACTGAAGATGATTACCAACAAAGGTCTTGGGTATGCAAAAGGAGTCGCATAGTATCCAAACCATCAATGTCTCAGGGTTGGAAGCAGCAATTTTTGGTTAGACAATGTTGCATCGAATAGGACTGTTAAGTGCATTGAAAAATGCTCAGCATGCCTGGATCCTGTCTTAACCCCCAGCCATGCAAATGCATGCATACACGCACACAAATCTACTAGTGCCCTTTAGCTTCTTAAATCAAGACTTGAATGTTATATATTAGTCTAAGTCTTGTTTTCTATTAAGTCTCTAATTTTTCCTTCCCTGCCCAAATCTCACCAGTTATAAAGGATCCTATACTTCCCTATCTTTTCTTTCTTTCCATTCACTCTTCACTCTGTAACACCGCAATATTTCTTTTTGCATTTTAACTCTTTACTCTCCTTTCAACTTCGTGCACATTTACAAGGCCTCAGTGAGCACACGTGACAATCACACGCTTATATCTACACACAGAGTCCTGAACTGTCAAATTCACACACAAAAAGAAATTAATGAAGGAAAGCAGATTTCTTTAAAAGTAACTGGAAACATAACTGGAAAATCATGAAATTAAATTTCTATCACTCAGTCTTTATTTTTTACTATGTAATCTTCTGAACTTATTTGAAGAATCAGGTTCTCTTTTCTCATAGAAATTATAATATTATCCTGATAATCACACTGAGATATTATAAGTCACAGGTGAATGGATATAACTAAAAATTCTCCAAAAATATGAAGAATCATACAAGTGTAACAGTTAATAATGTCTATATTTTAGCCATTTATCACAAGTCCCTATACTTTTGATTTCATAACTCCACACTACTAAGTGATTTCTTGTGTCTATTTTATTGGTCTGGGTATAGCCAAAAGAATTACAAAGAAGAAATGAAGAATATAGATATTTCTCACTTCATTTATCTTCTAGTGTGCTTAATATAATATTCAAAATGTGACACAAACCTAGGATCTCTATACTGTTTTCAAGTTCAGTTCTTTTACTAGATCAAATGCTTTCTCCCAAACTCTCAACCTCTTTCCTCCCCCATAGTAACAATCTTTGTTCCATTGGGAGCATGATCTGTTGTTTACAAGCCAGAATTTTAAGCTACTGATTTATAGCTGAATGCCGCAGGAAATTGCAGCCTACAACCTCTTGATCATTAAAGCAGGTATCATGCTTCACTTGTGCTTTGTTCCTTTACTTAGTCACAGGCCAGATCGAAAAGCAAAATGGACTGGGAAAATATAAATGATTGCCTAAGATAGGTTACATAGTACTTTAAGATACAGAGACTCCAGCAGTGTGCAATTTAAAATTCACGGTAATGGACATCTCACTTTGCGAGACTTTGCTACCGTGGGTAGAATATGCTGTGACAGAGAATAAAGATGGAGAGCTAAATACAATGCATTGCACTGTGCTGGTATCTATGTGGCAGTTTCACTGCTGAAAACTTCTGCCACTTTGTATGTGCAAACCAATTAAATAAAGGAAGCTTTTTGGATAGTATGTGTAAGTAGCTAGCCCCATTTATTTTTTAAAGACATGACAAGATGAAGGGAGTGAAGAGACATCTGGAATTTTTGTGTGTGGGTGACAGGTAACCAAGAGGTAAGAAAAAAGATCCAATTTCCAGTGGTTATCCTTGTTGAAATGTAATGGACATAAGTGTGCTGCTAACACATTTGTTTTAGTGGATTTTTAGCTAATAAAATGTTTTAAGGAAAATGAGCCAAAGCTTACGTATCATATAAAAACAATCATTAAAATTCCTACCTCTAAAAAAAAAAAACAAACAGAAAAACAGGGATTATTTTTGGAGATACATATTATTATTCAGACACCTGATAGTTTTTAAAATATTTGAATATTTGTAAGCATTTTAAATGTAAACTCTGTTTTCAAAATGTTTATAACTTGGCTGTGAAAATCAGCACCAAACTAGAATTTGGCGTAGTGGGTACTTAGTGGAGAGCAGTAGTGTTTCAAATGCAGTTTTCTGTATTATACCATGGGCTCTATTTCAAAGAGATTATCTACTTTAATACCACAACAATTCAGTACCCCTCCCCAAGATAGCCATCTCAGCTGCCCTACATAACATGCAGTCTATGTAGACACTTTCAATATGCGGATTTGAGGAGCTCTTATAAATCTCAGCAGAGCATGAAGAACAGATGAGTAACTTATTCTGAAAAGTTGTTGGTTCAGTGAGCTGAATTATTATCTTGTATTGAGAAGTATGGGGTTTTTGGAAAAGACAATGGAAAGCTTTAGCAAATTCTATTTGATGGTGTGGACAAAATATTACAATTCATAATTTTCAAGTGAACTGACTTCAGTTATACCAATGCAAAATAAACAGGGAGAAGTAATAATTAAAGTGCCGTATTCACTATCCTGTGCTCCAGTTGAAGGACAGATCGTTAAAGACTAAAAGAAAAATAGGATGGCTGAAGAGGATGAAAAAAGCACCATAGTATGATGGCAACAGGAACACTGTATTAAGAATCAACAGATAGGGATTTGAGTTATTAAACCATAACTTTATTGACTGTGACAACAGAGCCAATTATCTCCCATCTTTAGAACTTGGTGTCTTCTGTGTACTAATAAATTTGGAAGGTCATCACTGAAACCCACCCAGAAATTTAATTGTTTAATTCTAAGGAATAACTATTTTATTTCTTTTTCCTCCCTAAATGCTAAATTAAAATTATTTAGCTTTATAACTAATTGAGAATTTTTTTTACCTATGAAATAAACTATTAGAAGCTAAATAAAAAGGCTTATTTTATGTTACCCTTCAATTTCTTATTTCATGATCATATGGATTTAGTTTTATGAGCAGAGATGAATGACAAGCATTCCATAATATCGAAGGGTAATAGGAACATAAAGGTTAGCAAGATACTGTTTTTTAAAAATGAAATCAAAATTGTATAAGTAAAAAAATGTTTTTCCTCTTCCCTTCTGAAAGATATAAAAGGTTCAGGAAAACAATGTTCTTCTGTCATAAGGGTACTAGAGACGTTTAAATCCAGGCAGCACGGCCATTTGTGCCCAGATTCATTTTGGGTTGTGTTTTTTGGCTTCATCGACATGTTTTTCCTTTAATATTATGGGACGCTCCATTGGAACAATTAATATGTATATATATTTAGAATCCTATTTGATTATCTTAATTTCTGCTTTATTAAGTATACTATGATTTTCTGATAAGAACCGAATAGTTTTCTGTGTCTGAATACTGCATTTAGTCAATTTGTAGAGGGGACCTAGCCTCATAAATCTGTTTTCCTCACCATTGCCTCAAAATCCCCAAATGTCTGCCTCTTGCAGAGGGAATCACTGGAGCAAACCAAAAGGTAGAGTTTCACATTTAGCTGGGTTTTATGTGTTTTTTTTCTTTTAGGGCAAGCCATTTCCTATAAGGGGATTTTTTTATTGCTTTGCCAATGTCTATTTTCTGAGTTTGTGTGTCTTGTTCTTTCTCTCTTTTTCTCTCTCTGTCTCTTTCTCTCTCTGTCTGTATATATGTGTGTGTGTGTATTTTATATATTACATTTGAATATTATATATTTAAATAAAGTTTTATGGAAAACAACCCTGCTAAAAGTCAAAAAATGATCTATAAACATAATATCACAAGGCATATTTTTATTTTTCATGTACCCTGACTGGTTACTTAGTAGCAAGTCTGTCAAGCTGCTGTTCCAAATGGTTTCTGCCTTTGCCAAAGTGGATTAAAGTACCAGACCAACGATTGTGTTCTCTTCTTGCTGTGTTGGAAGTGGGCCCACAAGTCTAAATGTAATAAAATGAGAATATATACCTCATCATCCAAAATGAGGGAAAGTGTTGCATTGCAGATGGCAGAGGTTTAAGGACATATTAAATTGATGTACAAATTAATTTAAAAAGAAGTAGATGAATAGCTTTGGTGGACACCCTCCTGCCAATTTGGCACTCTCTATTTATTGAGAGTTGTATTAATTTGTGGCAAGTGGTGAATATAATAACGAAAGGAAGTCATAGGCAAGGGAATAGTACATAGTTATGGAAGGGAAGGGAAATGTGGCAAATATGGATTTGTTGCTGAATTTAAAAGCCTGGAAATTTTAATCACAATACCATTTAAAAAAAAGAAAATAAGCCAATATTTATTAAATATGTTAACAGAAAGTGATATTGATTATGGGCTTCTTGTGCTCTAATATCAAATATGTATTAATATAATATGTAGAGTTAGGCAAAATATTCCATGATACCTTTTATGCTTTTCAGTATTTCATTAATTAAAAATAGATAGGTCAGATTTCAGTTCCATCAAATAAAGAGCTTAGGAGTTTTCACGTCTATTCTCACAAAAAGAAAAAGCTTGACAGACTGAAATTCACTGACTTTTTTTCAGCTCCCAAAGAAAGATTTCAGAGCAAATTGCCAATCCAAAATGCTGAGCAACAGATATATCCAAAGAGTTATGTCTGTGACCTGAGTACCTGGAATAATGTATTCTGGGATCATAAATTAGTAGGGAGATTTAGATGGTAATTTTGATGAACTTCTTGAGATTGGATATAAACTATCATGAGATTGAGAAATGCCTGGGCCATAGTTTAAGGGAATTCTCACACTTTCCCAGGCCCACCTGCAGAAACTCCACCAGGTTCTCATGGTGAAGGACTGAGAAAATGTCCTCATAACTCCGTTCATTTACCTCAGTTCCTATTACTTAATATAACATGCCTGAGTTTCAACAAAAAATTAGAAGATATGAAAAAAGGTAGACTGAAAAGACAAAATAAACATAAGCACCAGACTCCTAAATGAAAAAAGTTGGAATTATCAGACAGGAAATTTAAAATAACTATGATTCTTAATATATTAAAGTTTCTAATGGATAAAGTATACAACATGCAAGGACAAATGGATATTTAAGCAACACTGCTACAGAAAAGAGGTTTGTCTTTGATAGGCTCATGAGTAGACTCAATGTGGTTGAGAAAAGAAAATCAGTGAACTTGAAGGTAGATTAATAGAAACTTCCAAAACTGAAAAGCAGAGAGAGAGAGAGAGAGAGAGAAAGAGAGAGAGACACAGAAAAGAATGCCTAAGAAATGTGGTACTATTTTAAAAGGTGCAACATACATGTAGTTGGAATATTAGAAGAAGAAGTAGGAGAACACTTAGCCAGAATAATATTTACAGTTAATAATGCATACAAATTAAAAAATTAAAGACAGATACCAAAGCATAGATCCAAGAAGCTCAAAGAATATCTCTCTCTTAGGCATGCATTTTGCTTTATGATATTCAAACTACATAAAAGCAATAGCAAAGAGAAAAAAATTCAATAGAAACCAGAGTTGGAGATATTTTGTCTATAGAGAAACAATAGGAATTATAGTAGAGTCTCATTACAAACTATTGAAGCAAGAAGAGAGTGTAGAGAAATATTGAAAATATTGAAAAACTATCAAACTAGAATTCTATATCCAGTGAAATAACTTGTCAAAAGTGAAAGAAGAATAAATATTTTCTCAGAAAAATAAAAAGCAGAAGAAATGTACTAGCAGCAAATTTTAGGTATACAAAATATAAAAATAAGTACTTCAGTCAGGAGAAAAATGTTATAGGTTAGACAGTTGGATCTGTGTAAAAAAAAGCAGCTCTGAGAAGAAACAAATCATAAAAAATATTATTTATTTTTTCTTATTCTTAATTTGTCTGAAAGATAATTATTTGTCATTGTAAAAATGTATTAGATAATTATAGTGCTATGTCTAAGAGACATGCATGACAGTAGTATTGTAATACATGGACAGAGGGATAAGGGATATACTATTTTAGGTGCCTGCATTCCACATTAAGTGAAATAGTATCATTTGAGAGTGGACTTAGAATAATTAAAAATGTATATTATGAATTCTACAGTGTTCAATAAAATATTTTAAAAGCATATTTGAGCTAAAAAAGGATATAAAATGGAATCATTTAAAATGTACACCAAAAAAGGCAGAAACAGTTAAAAATGTGATAGATATCAATATATTAATAATCACCATATATAAATGACATAAATATACTAAATAAAAGATACAGATTGTCAGATTAAATAAAAAAGGACCAAATATAGAGAAATTCAGACTTAAAGCAAGTAAAAGGAAATAATAAAAAGCAAAATAGAGCGAGATTCACTGAAATTAAAAAAAGAGGAAAATGATACAGAATATCAATGGAACTAAAAGTTGTTTTTTTTTTTTCTTTTAGAAATACCAATGAAATTGATAAATGTCTTGCTGGAATATACAAGAAAAAAAGATAAAAGACATAAAGTTCCAGTATCAGAAATGAAATAGGAGTCATTACCACTGACTTGATGGATATCAAAAGGATAATATAGCAATATTATAAAACAATCTATGCCTACCAATTTGATAAATTAGATGATATGGAAAATATCATCATAATATATAAATTATTATAGCTTTCAGAAGAATGAATACATAAGCCAAAATATTTTTAATACAACAATTTACAATAGCATGAAAAACAACTGACACAAGTAGAAAAAATTCTATTAAAGAAACTGAGTGACTATTTTAGGTTTCTATTGTTGCTTTAACAAAATTACATTACAGTTAGTATCTTAAAACCACAAAAAATTATAATATGGTTCTACAGAGTAGAAGTCCAAATGGGTCTCATTGTCAGCAGGGCTGCATTCTCTGCTAAAGGGTAAAAGGGATAATTAATTTCTTTGTCCTTTTCAATTTCTAGGCCACTCACATTCCTTGGTGTATGGCCCCATTATTTAATATTCAAAGCGAAAAATAGTAGGTTCAGTGCTTCTCATATTATATCTCCCTGATTCTGCCTCTTCCTTCCACTTTTAAGGATCTTCGTGATTTTACTAAACCCACCCGTATTATCCAGGATAATCATTCTATTTTAAATCAACTAACTAGCAATCTTAATTCCATCTGAAAATTAAGTCTCCTAATAACCTATTCACAGGTCCTCAGGATTAGAGCATGAAGATCATTGGGAAGCCAATATTCTGCGTAACTCAGTAATAACTTTTAAGAAAAGAAATAACAGACCATGTTTTCTCTGGTGAAATCCATTGAACATTTAAGGAGAAAATGATACCAACTCTCCACAAGCTCTTCTAGAAAATAGAAACAGTGAAAACACTTCATAACACATGCTATGAGGTCAGTATTACTGTTATATCTGAAATAAAGATATTACAAGAAGGAAAGATAGTGTTCAAAGTCTATGATGAATATAGAAGCAAAAATCCTCAATAAAATATTACCAAATTGAATTCACAATGTATAAAAAATACACATTATGATAAAGTAGGATTTATTTCAGGTAAGCATGTCTGACTCACCATTCAAAATCAATGTCCAAAACAGCGTGGTATTATATAATAATATATACATAGACCAAGGGAACAGAATGGAGAATCCAGAAATAAAGCCACTTACCTACAGTCAGCTGATCTTTGACAAAGTTGACAAAAACATACACTTGGGAAGGGACACTTTTTTCAATAAATGATGCTTGGAAAACTGGATAACCATATACAGAAGAATGAATTGGACTTCTCTCACCATATACAAAAATTAAAATGGATCAAAAACTTAAATATGAGACCTGAAACTACAATAAAACCTAGGAAACACTTATCTAGATATTGGCCTAGGCAAAGAATTCATGACTAACACTTTAAAAAGCACAGGCAACAAAAATAAAATTAGACAAATGGGACTTAAGTAAACTAAAACATTTCTACACAGCAAAAGAAATAATCAACAGAGTGAACAACTTGCAGAATGGGAGAAAATGTTTGCAAGTTACCCATCTGATATCCACCTGATATCTAGAAATTGTAAAGAACTCAAACAACTCAACAACAACAAAAAGAAAATAACCCCATTAAAATGGGTGAATGATATAAATAAATATTTTTCAAAAGAAGACATACAAGTTCCAGTTCGAAGTGGGAATGGTTTCAGTTTTTCCCCATTTAGTATCATGTTGGCTGTAGGTTTGTCATAGATGGCTTTGGTCATTTTAAGGTATGAGCCACCTGTGCCTATTTTGTTAAGAGTCGTTATCATAAAGGTGTATTGGACTTTGTCAAATGCTTTTTCTGCATCTATTGAGAGAATCATATGGTCTTTGTTCTTGCTTTTATTTATGAGACGAATTGCATTTATAGATTTGCGAATGTTGAACCAGCCTTGCATCCCTGAAATAAAGCCTACCTGATCGTGATGAATTATTTTTTTTTATGTGCTGTTGGATCCTATTTGATAACATTTTGTTGAGGATTCTTGCATCTATATTCATGAGGGATATTGGTCTGTAATTTTCTTTTTTTGTTGTTTCCTTTCCTGGTTTTGAAATTAAAGAGATGTTCATTTCATAGAATGAATTCGGAAGGGTTCCATTCTTCTCAATGTTATCAAATAATCTCTGAAGAATTGGTGTGATTTCTTCTTTGTTTGTTTGGAAAACTCTGACGTGAAGCCATCAGGTCCCAGGCTTTTCCCTTTTGGGAGGTTCTTAATTACTGCTCCAGTTTCTGAGCTTGAGATTGGTCTGTTTAGAAATTCTGTTACCTCCTGGGTGAACTGAGGAAGGTTGTATGTTTCCAGGAATCCGTCCATTTCCTCCTCGTTATGTAGTTTTTGAGCATACAGTTTTTTATAGTAATCAAAGATAATGTTTTGTATTTCTGTGGTGCCCGTTGTGACCTTCACTTTTTCATTTCTAATTGAGTTTATTAAAGTCCTTTCCCTTTGAGTTCTTGTCAGTCTAGCCAGAGGGGTATCAATTTTGTTTATCTTTTCGAAAAACCAGCTTCTGGTTTTGTTGATCTTCTGTATTATTCTTTTTTTCTCAATTTCATTTAGTTCTGCTTTGATCTTTGTTATTTCTTTTCTTCTATTAGGATTGGGATTGGTTAGCTCTTCCTCTTCCAATTCCTTGAGTTTATTCATTAGGATGTCAATATCTAAGCTTTCTGTCTTTCGAATGTGAGGGTTTATACCTATTAGTTTTCCTCTTAGGTATGCTTTTGCTGTATCCCACAGGTTTTGGCAATTTGTGTCTCCTTTATCACTTAGTTCGAAGAAACTCTTGATTTGCCCCTTAATTTCCTCCTTGACCCAAGAGTTTTTCAGTAATAAATTGTTTAGTTTCCATGACTTTGTGAAGCGGTGAGAGTTTCTACAGGAATTGAACTCTAATTTTATACCCCTATGGTCAGAGAAGACACACGGGTATAATTTCTAATTTTTTTTGAATTTGTTAAGGTCTGATTTGCGAGCTAGTATGTGGTCAATTTTAGAAAAGGTTCCATGGGCTGCTGAGTAGAATGTAAATTCAGCTTTATTTGGGTGGAATGTTCTGTAGAGATCTGTCAGATCTTTTTGTTCAAGGGCTCTGTTTAAGTCCATTATTTCTTTGCTCATTTTCTGTTTGGAGGATCTATCCAGTTCATTCAGTGGAGCGTTGAAGTCCCCTGCTACTATGGCAGTATTGTTTAACAAGTTATTAAGATCTGACAAGGTTTGCTTTATGTAGTTAGGTGCTCCTATGTTGGGTGTATAAATATTAAGAATAGTTAAATCTTCTTGTTGGATCTTCCCTTTCACCATTATAAACTGGCCATCTTTATCCTTTTTTACTTTTGTTATTCTAAAGTTTATGTTGTCTGCAAATAGTATAGCTACCCCTGCTTTCTTTTGACTTCCATTTGCCTGGATGATAGTTTTCCATCCCTTGACCCTCAGCCGTAATGCATCCTTGTGGGTTAGATGTATTTCCTGTATACAGCAGATACTGGGCTTGTGGATTTTTATCCACTCTGCCAGTCTATTTCTCTTCAGAGG
>CAUYRT010021417.1:0-10210 GCA_963574885.1 Lepilemur ruficaudatus | reverse complement strand
CCAGCATTTGTTGTTTTGGGATTTTTTGATAGAGGCCAGTCTCACTGGGGTTAGGTGGTATCTCATTGTGGTTTTGATTTGCCTTTGTGGAAAAGAATTTAGAGATTCCTCAAAGAGCTAAAATTAGAATTACCATTCGATCCAGCAATAGCATTATTAGGCATCTACCCAAAAGAGCACAAGACATTCTGTTATAAAGACATCTGCACCCGAATGTTTATGGCAGATTTTGGATCTTATTCTTAATGTGATGGGAAACAACTGGGTACTTTCGAGCAAGGAAGTCACCTGATCTAAAGCACACATGTATGTTTATGTGTCTATGTATATCTACATATATATCTACATATATTTATATCTATATCTATATCATCTATATAAAAGAAGGACTCTGGTTATCTTTTGAGAATAGACCGAAGGAGAATAGGAGGGAACAGAAGCAAGGAGACCAGTTAGGAGACTTTGCAGAAGGCCAAATGAAAGATGCTGGTGAATTTGGCTTTGACTAAGGTGATCTAGAAACACTTAAATTCCAAAGTGTAGTGTATAAAGTTGTATCTATGTATGCTATCCCTCAATTCCAATACTTTTAGCAGTACCACACAGGAATTGTATATGCATAACTGGGCTTTCCTAGGAATAAAGGTGACAATTTCCATTGTTGGGCGCACTCCACCAATTGGTATAAGTCAAAATGTCTTAGATCAAATTTATACCTCTACGGCATAATGTAAGTGATGAAGGGAAGGAATCTCATTTCGTCATTTTCTTTTCAAATATCAAGTTATATTAAAGAAAACATTTTTCTCAGTCACAGGTGCAGATGGGAAGGATGAGTGACATCTTGATGTCCTTTCTTTGATAAGTCCTCTCCCTTGACAGCTTCTAGTGTACTTTTAGGAACAAGCTTTAATTTATCTTTTAGAGAGTGGATCTGTGTCTTGGAGCCAGCAGAGCTGCATTTAAAAGTGTGCTTCCAGGCTGAGATTCTCAGAGGAGCAGCAAAGCAAAGCAAAAGCACACTGTCCTGAATGTTTGGAGAGCTCAGATGGGGGCTGAGCCATCAAGTGTAACTGTTATCATCATGATCCCTTGCATTTAAATTTCCAAAACACTTTTTTTTTCCTTCTGGGATGATGAAGATATTTAATATTTTGTTTGGGGGAGTGGTTATACAAGTGTATAAAATTGTCAAAACTCTTTGAACTGAATACTTAACAATCGTGCATTTTACTGTATGGTAGTTATACCTCAATTAAAAAGTCAGCTATTCAGGAGGCTGAAATGAGGATTACTTGAGCCCAGGAGTTCAGGACCAGGCGGGGCAATGTAGCAAGACCCCATATAAAAAAAGGGACTGTAGAGAAATTGATATGTTCCAGGTTCTGAACCCAGTCATAGATTGTATTTACTGCTAGAAAATATCACGTCTCACACTTTTCAAGCACTCAGTGTAAGCTAGATTGTTATCAATCTGCTTTGAAATACAAAGCATCTTTCTTATTCCATACTTTCTTTTAGTTGGAGAACAGAGAAATTGCACTGCCAGTTTTGCACCTGTACACAACACAATGTATGGGGCTTCAATTTTTTTAAAAAAACTTTTATTTTGCTTTTTAAGTTGACAAATAATAATTGTGCATATTCATGGGGTACATAGTGATGTTTTGATACATATAATAAATGGTGATCAGATCAGGGTAATTAGTATATCTATCATCTCAAACATTTATTATTTCTTTGTGTTGGGAACATTCAAATATCCTTCTTCTAGCTATTTGAAACTATGTAATATATTATTTTTAACTATAGTCATCCCACAATAATATAGAACACTAGAATTTACTCCTTTTATCTAGCTGTAATTTTGTATCCTTTGTATTTTTTTTTGGTATTTCTTATATCCTACCCTTCCCAGCCTCTAGTATCCTCTGTTCTACTTCTTACTTTTATAAGATCAACACCTTTTTAGTGTTACATATGAGTGAGAACATATGGTGTTTAACTTTCTGTTCCTGGCTTATTTCACTTAATATAACATCCGCTGGTTCCATCCATGTTGCCACAAGTGACAAAATTTCATTATTTTTTTTATGGCTGAATAGTATTCCATGGTGTGTGTATATACCACATTTTCTTTATCGATTCATTCGTTGTTGGACACCTAGGTTGATTCTATATATTGGCTATTGTGAATAGTTCTGCAATAAACATGGGGGTGCAGATATTTTTCTGATAAAATGATTTCCTTTCCTTTGATAAATTTCCAGGAGTGGTATTGTTATTAATAGATTATATGATAGCTCTAGTTATAATTTTTGAGAGACCTCCATACTGTTCTCCATAGTGGCTATGATGGTTTGCATTCCCACCAACAGTGTATAAGAGTTCCTCTTACTCTGCATTTTCACCAGTATTTGTTCTTTTTTTTTTCTTTTTGATAATAGCCATCCAGACTGGGGTGAGGTGATACCTCATTGTGGTTTTTGATTTGTATTTCCCTGATGATTAGTGATGTCGAGCGTTTTTTCATATACCTATTGGCCAATTATATGTCTTCTTTTGAGAAATGTATGTTCAGATCATTTGCCCATATTAAAAATTGGATTTTTTTTTTTTGCTGTTGAGATGTTTCATTTCCTTGTATATTCTGGATATTAATCCCTTGTTGGATGAGTAGTTTGCAAATATTTTCTCCCATTCTGTAGTTTTTTGATGGATCTACATATTGTTTTCCATAGTTCCTGTACTAATTTACATTCCCACCAACAGTGTGCAAAGATCTCCTTTCTTGAAACACTTATCTTTGTCTTTTTGCTAGTAGCCATTCTAACAAGCATGAGGTGATATCTCATTATGGTTTTAATTCGCATTTCTCTGATGATTAGTGTTACATATTTTTTCATATACCTATTGGCCATTTGTGTGTTGTCTTTTGAGAAAAGTCTATTCAGATCATCTGCCCATTTCTTAATTGGGTTATTTGTTTTCTTACTTTTGAGTTGTTTGAATTCTTTATATATTTTTGATATTAACCTCTTACCAGATGTATGGTTTGCAAATATTTTCTCTCATTCTGTGAGTTGTTTCTTCACTCTGTTGTTTCCTTTGCTGTGCAGAAGCTTTTTAGTTTGATGTAATACCATTTGTCTAATTTTGCTTTTGTTGCCTGTGCTTTTGGGTTCATATCCAAAAACTTATTGCTCAGATCAATGTCATGGAGCCATGGAGCTTTTCCCCTTTGTTTTCTTCTAGTAGTTCCATAGTTCCAGAACAGGTCTTAAATGTAAGTCTTTAACCTATTACTATTATGAGTTAATTTTTGTATATGGTATGAGATAAGGGTCTTGTTATATTCTTCCACATGTGGATATTCAGTTGTCCCCTCTTTCATTTTTTAATACCGAGTTAGCCAAATAGTAAAGAATAGAGATTAATTATTATAGTGCCAAGAGTCATTTGTAGTGGCATCAGATGTCTGGTGATTTTTCTGATTGCATGTCAGTGGTGGAGAGTTTACCAGAGTATTCCTACCAAATGACCCTTGCTGTGTTTTACTGATGTTAATATATGGCTTCCCTTTGTTCCTGCCCATTTCCTTAGCTTTTTTCCCTCAAATTTCTGTTGATTCTATGAGGTAGAGTATATACTTCCAAAAAGTTCTTTTTTATATCTAAGTTATAATTGGTTCTTTTCGTATGTAATCAAGAAAACTGATTGGTAGACTGAATAACAACAATTTCTGTACTTTCCTATCTGCCTATCCTTATTTGACTTATTGTACAAGGACTGATTACATTTCAGCTCTTGAATGAAGCCTTCTCTAACTAATTCATTTCTGTACTGATTTTGTGCTCTGAGTCTGTGTGGCCTTGTACTACTTAACATTTTATCATGTGATGACTGGTAATTTTTTCTAACTGAATTAAGGTAATTCATTTCAAATTCCAAATTCCGTCAAAAGTTCCTCAAGGGCATGTTCTTTCTCCATCTCTCCCACTCCTATTTTTCTCCTTTTCCTCTCTTCCTAGCAAAACCTTGCATGAGACTGAGAACAGCAAAGATCAGAAGGTGAGAATATAATTTTTTTTTAAAAAATTGATTATGTCATAGTGCTTTCATGATTAACAAAAAATTGAACCAAGCCTGTGTAACCCTGTGTTGGAAACCCCTATCTTTGGGTTTCTCGCTGAACAAGGATAATATTAATATAAGAGACTGATGGGCTTGAGTATGAATTCTGGTGCTGACAGACTTGGATTTGACCTTGAAGAGCTTTAACTTTTTCTAGGCATCTTTCTTAGACTTATTTTAACTTGCTCATCCAAAAAACGGTTTGAACAACAGTTTTCTTCCAGGATGGAAAAGACGATTAAGTAAAGTAATGACAGTAAAGTCAATGATGAAGAGCTCAATAAATTCTGGTCCTCATTGTTGATGGATGTATTTATAATCAATCTGGTATGGATTATCAGAAAATTAATGACTTCGTAGAGTGAGTTATTTATAGAAGTAAAATATTAAAAGCAAGTAGGTGAAAGTTCCACTGTCCCTTAGCCCTTCTTGTCTACCTAAAGTAAGCTTTTCTGGGGTCCAGAATATCTCCAGGGATGAGGAACCAAGATATTGGAGGATTGCTCTGTGGGAGAGCAAGTCTTGCTTTATGTTACCCTAAAAGTAGGGTCTAGAAATAATGCATTCTGTTTACAGTGAAGAAGATCACAGTCTAACATTAGGAAGCACTTTCCCATGTGATTGTCTGAACAGTGAATGGGCAACTGGAGATGCTCAATTAGCTTTAATATTTGGAAAATGTATGGAGTATTAGAAAAGCAGCTTGTATTAAATTATCTCTATTGTTTCCTCCCATAGATTCTCTAGTTATCCTATGGCTGCTCATCATCTAGAATAACAATCCTTAGAATTATAAAGTCCTAATGGGCCAACAAACCTCTGGAAATCCTCCAGTGCAAATATTTCAAATGTCTCTCTTTCAATTCTAGCAACACTTTCCAAACTTTCCCAGTTGAATCCAGCCCCAGGTCAAGGGAGCTTATTTGAATTACCCTACAATGCCCTCTCCTCCACTAAGTGCCTTCCTCACCCACACCCATTTACACAGGCTGCACCTCAGAACAGTGGGCTGTATGTTGTCTTGTTTACTGGCATCACTTTGCACTACCTTGGAGTCTGCTATTTTGCCTGCTTAGGGCATTTTGTGAAAATTGCCAATAAAATGACTTCTGTATATGCAAGTCTTTTAGAGATGCAAGACATAAATGTGGAATCTTTTGAGGCTGTTTTTTTTTTTGGCCTGCTATGCTGAAATAGAACCCTCTTATAAACAGTCCAGGTCTGCATATTCAGAATGGCCAGATGAGGTTAGTAGGCCTACTTGGATGTTTTTAGCATGTCACTGATGGGGCTAAATCCATCCCCAGGCATAAGAAAGCTGGTGGAAAAGCTGGCACAGTAGACATTATTTTTGTCTTCTCATCGTTCTTATCCCCTTCTGGAAACAGCACCTTTGTTTGGTGTTTCAGGTAGGAGTGTGGTTTTAAAGATCAGGATAATAATCACAATACCCCATCTTCTTGGCTGGCCCATGTCCTAGGACTAGCCAAGAATTTGAAAAGACTGCCAATCATAAACCTTCTTTGTTACTTTTATATATAATGAGTGAGGCTGGAGAGCCCTTGATTTCTTCTGAGATCACAAGGCTGTGACAACAGCATCTCAAACTCTGTGTGGTCAAGCCCCATCCCAACTCTCTACCCAAAGAAGGAGAAAAGAGAATACACAGAATGAACTCAGACATTAAAGTCTCTGAAACCATCTGTGACCAAGGCCAGTTTACCATTCTCCTTATTATAGTGAGTAAAATAAAAATGAACAAAACAACCAAAGATAACTTTTCTTCTCAGTCTATCTTAAGCCAATTTGTGTTGAGCTTTTCTTAGAGCTGAAAGAGTGCCGGGGCATCTAAATGAGCAAGGGTGGTATCCAAGGAGAGGTTCAAGCAGAGGCTCCCCCAAATTATTTTCACCATGAACTCTGTAGAATTAGCAGATCCTCCCCATGCTACTTGCAAGTTTGAGTGCTCCAAAATTAGCTTTGGGAATTGTTCTTGTTCTTGTTCTTGTTGGATACCTGGCACTTATCCTGCAATTTGGAAATCCCCTACCTTTTGCACACGGCAGCTTTGCATTATGAAAGCTTGGCAGATCCACCTTCTGGGTGTCAGTCTACATTCTCAAAATGACTCTCTTAGGTCTTAGACTCTACCAGGGTTTCACAAAACTGAATCCTAAGGCTCCTACAGAGAGACTTTTGATGGTGGATGGGTGTAGAATTCTTGTCGTTGGGGGATATGAGCAGATTACTTTCTATTCTACCATCTTGGTGATGTCACTTTCTAGAAACTTTATTATTTTACCTTTTGCATTTAAGTCTGTGACTCTCCTAGAACAATCAATGTTGTCTATTGTATGAGGTGTGTGTGTGGGGCCAAAGTTCATTTTTTCTTGTTTTCATGTGAGCATCCTGTTGACTCAGCTGCATGTTCAAAAGCCATTGTTTTCCTATGGAATGGCAGTGGCATCTGTGTCCATATGTGTGTGGATTGGTTTATTATCTTTCTATTCTGTTGCATTGGTCTCTTTGTCTATCCTTAAACCAATACTCCACTGGTAGGTCTAATATATGTTTTAATATCTGGTAGTGTAAATCTTTAAGCTTTGTTCTTTCTCAAGTACCCAATAATTTTGTAATAAAACTAATTTTATGATTAAATTTGTATGAGTCAATTTTGTTTGCCATTAAAAACCCTGATATAGAAATCAAGTCCTCTTTAAACCAAAGCCTGCACCTAATTATCAGCTCAAATCCATCTCTTCTATTCAAAATGAACATTAGTAGATGAGTTAGTCTACTTAAAAAGATCTAATGAAAGATACTCTGGTTCCCTAGCAACGTGATGCGTCATCATTTGTAGGAGAAATAAGGTTTAAATATATACATATACTGTGTGTGTGTGTGTGTGTGTGTGTGTGTGTGCATGACTTAAAATCTAAGTTTCATTCTTCTTTAACTGTTTGAGACTCAGAGAAGTTAGTAAGCATGATCCAGTTCAGTTTTCTCACATGAATGGTAGACACAGTACTCATCTCACATACATAATGAAATGAGCCGTTTATTTAAAACACTTATCACATAGTAGATGTTTAAAAATATTTATTAATGTTCATTTATTACATCCACCTATATGAACCCATTTGTAGTATCCCTGATGTAATATTATGAAGTCATACTAGGGAATCAAGGCCAGAAGAAATAACGTACATAGTTTTGTTGATCAAAAACAGGTGGAAATCTCTTCAGCCAATTGAAATCAGTTACCCATTTGCAGAGTCTGGCTAAGACTGACAGAAAGTTCAGTCCATCAAGCATGCTGGAGAATGAGTTAAGCACTGGTAACATTTGTGTCCCAGATCAGTGATTTCCAAAATGTTCTGGAGGGCTGTACGGTTCTCTAGGAAGCCTCAGGGATTGTCAGAGTGAGGAGTTAATAGATGAGGCACAGCAAGTCTGACTCTTGCTCCATCTGAACTCTCTTCATCATCTCTTTAAATTACTGCTTGAATTATGTCATTCAAAACGCACAGTATGAATCATGACCAATGGACTCACAGCCAAAGGTGATTTCTCTTCCTCCTCATTTGTGCAAAACGAGGGCTTCTGCTTCCCTCTATATGCATATCTGTCCTGTGTACCTTGATGGGGACTGTGATCAATGGCCATTGGGGCCCCTCATCATGAGATTCAGGCATATGTAGGTTTACCATAGGCTGGATGACATCTTCTCTTTAACTTTGGTCTTTGTTGATTCACTAAGGAATCCTGCTCCTTACTGTGGCATTGACTCCCTCTCCCCACAGAGTGAATGCTGGTGTCTCATAGAAGCTCAATATGTAATTCTAAATTCAAATGATCAGATAGCCAAAAAGTGCTAATAGCTCATGCATTCATGAAATATGCTTTTTTGTTTTCTGTGCATAATTGCCTTTGTATTTTTCTCCCCTTATCCCCAACTGAAAATATTTTAATTAAAAGTTCAGGTGAGAGAACATGGAGAACTTGGTAGAGAAACGTGCTCGCTTTTTGTTTAATCCTATCATGCAAACAATGCTTTAAGCCTCTGGTAAGCAAGTAGAGAATAAAAAGTGAAAAAAGCCAGATAAAGTATTTTTTCTTAAAAGTAATATTTTGCTTATTCTCATCTTTAAAGAAAAGACTCAGAATTCAAATGCTTTTGCTCTCCCAACTCTATATCATTGCTTCAGGGAATGAATAAGAGCACTGAATACTTTCAGTCCTGAATCAAATAAAAGTTGCCCAATCATTACATATTAACACCCAAACATACATGTAAGTCTATATATGTATATAATATAAATTATATATGTATATTTTTTGAATTGCAGATTCAGCAAGGACATAATCTAAATTAAATATGAATTGCAAACCTGAACCTAGTTGACTAAATTAAAAACAAAAACAATCCCCACAAACTAAACTTGACAACTTCACTAACTACCCACTGACTTCTTGTGATTTTTCTCTTCTAAACTATAATCTGCATTCTAATACTTGTTTCCTAAATGGATGCTCCTGTGTACTACTGCTCACAGGAAGACAGAAGGGAAGAGTGCACCATCATCAGGTGTTTCTTTCTGTTCAGTTCTGCACAAAAAATAGAAGCTTCAGTATAACTGGAGAAGAAATTTATTCCTATTCTCCATAACCTTACTCACTTTTAGTTGCTCCCTGCCAGTTATACATAGCCTTTATCTAGTGTGGTTGTCTTCCTGAAATTTTTCTTGATCCTTTTTTCCGAGGATAGAAGGAAACATACTCAGAAGCCATGAGCTTTCTCTTAGAAGCATATTTGGTTGACTTTTGTCACCCTTTTCTTTTTCATGATACAGGGTCATTAAAGCCTTGTTTAGCCTAAAGTTTATTTCCCAAAGCTGAGTCAGTCCACAACGGATCTTTGCAAATAAGCAGATAAGAGGTGGAAGAAATAAAAGCTATTTTAAGGATTTCGTCTTTATCCAGACACAGATATTATTGAAGTCTTTACCAGATGTGACCGTCTTCTATTTGCACAGGAATTGCTCTTTTGGCATCAGGCCACTCTTGGTACAGGCCAGATCTTGATGATATTGCTAACCAACAGGAGAAGACAGATTCCATTTTTTTTTCCTTGGGATAAGTCAGTTCACTAGATAAAAAGAAAAGTAGGGATTATAAATTAATGGTTTCAGGACTGTTTAAATTTTAAATGCTTATAAAATGACCCAGGTTTAAAAAGATTCTTGTCGGCTGGGCATGGTGGCTCGCGCCTGTAATCCTAGCACTCTCCCCAGTGTATGTTTTTATCTGCTTTGTTGAAAATCAGTTGGTCATAGCTGTATGTCTTATTTCTGGGTTCCGTATTCTGTTCTATTGATCTATGTCTCTACCTTTATACCAGTACCATGCTGTTTTGGTTACTGTAGCCTTGTAGTATAAATTGAAGTCTGGTAATGTGTTACCTCCAGATTTATTATTTTTGCTTAAGATAGCTTTGGTTGTTTAGGCTCTTTTTTGGTTCATATGAAGTTTAAGATTATTTTTTCTAGATCTCTGAAAATGATGTTGGTATTTTGATGGGGATTGTGAGTGCTATGGACATTTTAACAATGTTGATTCTTCCAATCCATGAGCATGGGATGTTTTTCCATTTGTTTGTGTCATCTATGATTTCTTTCAAGGGGGTTTCATAGTTCTTCTTGTGGAGATCTTTCACCTCCTTGGTTAAATATATTTCCAGGTATTTTATTTTTTTCCCAGCTACTGCAAATGGCATTGCATTCTTCTTCTTTTTTTTGTTTTTTGAGACAGAGTTTCACGCTGTTGCCCAGGCTAGAGTGCCATGGCATCAGCCCAGCTCACAGCAATCTCGAACTCCTGGGCTCAAGCGATCCTTCTGCCTTAGCCTCCCGAGTAGCTGGGACTAAAGGCAAGCGCCACCATGCCTGGCTAATTTTTTCTTTATATTTTTAGTTGGCCAATTAATTTCTTTCTATTTTTAGTAGAGATAGGGTCTTGCTCTTGTTCAGGCTGGTTTCGAACTCTTGACCTTGAGCAATCCGCCCACCTTGGCCTC
>CAUYRT010021416.1:0-39939 GCA_963574885.1 Lepilemur ruficaudatus | reverse complement strand
TTTCTTTCTATTATTAGTAGAGACGGGGTCTCGCTCTTGCTCAGGCTGGTTTCGAACTCCTGACCTTGAGCAATCCGCCCGCCTCGGCCTCCCAGAGTGCTAGGATTACAGGCGTGAGCCACCGCGCCCGGCCTAATTTTTTTAAAAAAATTTTTGTGCAGATAGGGTCTTGCTGTGTTGCCCAGGCTAGTCTCAAACTCCTGGGCTTAAGTAGTCTTCCCACCTTGGTCTCCTGAAGTCCTGGGATAACAGGCATCATCATCTTCTTCTTCTTCTTCTTCCTCTTCGTCTTCCTCCTCTTCCTCTTCTTCGTCTCTATTTGAAATGAAGAAAAGTACAAAGCAGTGATTTCCAGCTCATTTGGAATGTCCATAATAACATGCACTGGGAATTTAGGTTTTCGTAATAATCGTTTCCTCCTCCACGTAGACACAGTGCCTGGTGTATCTCATAATGTGTAAGTGTACAAATGAGGGCCCTGCTCTCTGACTCACCTTGTATAAACCTCTCAGACATTATTGTATGGATCCACTGCTCACTACTAAGTGTCTGCAAGGATCTAGGACCCAAAAAGTCCTTGCAGAGTGGGACCCCCAAATGTCAGTTGTGTGCTAGAAGTACAGGCTGAGGGCCCACTCAGACCATGAGATCCTTCTCTCTATCTCGAAACTAGAAATAAGGCAGAGCCCAGGGAAGGGAATATGAGTAGAATACTTTTATGATATACAATTGTGAGCACATGTTAGTGGAGATATTTCACAGTTCAAAATCTGGATCCTTCTGCATAAACTCCAATTTCAGAAAGGGTTATCTTATGTTTTAATACCTTTCAAGCAAAGGATTGTGTCTTTTCATGCCTGAGCCATCCATTCAAGCTCTGCTCAGGCAGTATTTATGGTTCGGTTGTTCACATGTTGGATACTGACCAAGTTTCTTATCCATTTGAACGTCTTCCTAACATTTGTCAAAATTTAGATTGTAAATGACTTTTGAGTATCTTTTAATGTTTGCCAGATAATTTTAAGATCTGTGGTTTTCTCCTTATAGAACAAAACTTTTGTAGTTTTCCTGGATTCAAGAAGATTGTGAAGGTCATGTCCTTTATTGAAATATTGTTTCCAACAAAGTTGATTTCGAAACCTCTCTCCCTATATCCTGCCATAAACAAATACTAGTTTTTTGTTTGTTTGTTTTTTATTTTTTTTTTGCAAAGACAATTTGTAATCTATACAGAAAGGCTAATGCTGGCTCCTATTTTGTCATTAACTTGCAAATCTGCAAGACAATCATGCTTGAGAAAATGGTTGATCAGGTGTCTGCTATTTTTATCTTGTATGGATTCATTTATTTTATCAAAGGTGCCCATGGTACATAGCACATATTTTTCAGCAGCATACACAGCTAAATAATCCATAACAGCACATTATGTAAATCCCTTTGTCTCCTGAATTAATTGATCTTTTTTTTTTCTATATTCTTTTTCTTCTTTCGACCTGGAGGAGTCTTAATAAATAACCGAGGCATGAAGTCTCAGAAGTATTCCTCTTCTGTCTCACACCTCCAGCCTTTGGAACAGCAACCCAGGGCAGCTTTGCTCGTAATCATTTCGGTAGCTGCAGTGCAAGGAACATTCGGTTTAATATAATCAGGCTGTCCTAGTTCCAAGGAGAAGCAGTAGTAATAGGTCTGGCATCAGGCTCAGAGCCGTAGACAAGTCACAGCTCATAATATGACAGCTCACATTATGAAACCCAAAGAGAACATTATATAAAGTGCACAATCAGGGGAAGGAAATGAGAACTTCTGATTCTAGAAGGATTTTTTTGTTGTTATTGTTTTACCATATGCCTTTAGGTGCAATCTACATTTCAAACCACTGGGCATTATCAGCTTGTCCCTGAAACAGTCAACTACTGGTTTCACTAAATTGGTAACTGCGTCTTCTCTTAAGGGGGGGGATGCTTTGGTTGGGTTGTTCCTGCAGTTTGGGGTGGCCTTTGGTGAATGGTGATGCTATGTCGGAAGTTTGTATATGGTATACTAAGGATGGCTTGTCTGGATGAAAAGCTAATGACAAAGGATATTTCCTTTGCCAGCATTCTGAAGGCCCTCAGTAAGAATTGAAAGCACCGGGATTCTTCAGTAGGAGCCATTGTCCTTGAGGAGAGGTGCCGGTTTAGAGGGTTTATTGGAGAAACACACTGGCCTGTGAATGAGGGCATCCAAGCACGTAACTCGGGTCTGGTGCTGGTTAGCTGTTTTCCATTACTGTGTTTCTGATATGTGTGAAGCAAGCTGAGGGAGATATGCATTCACTCCTTTTCCCTAGGAAGAATCTGTGATTGTAAATTAAGAACAGCAGCTGCCTACAAAGACCAATAATTCATGAAGCCTATTTAATACTTGAAAATCTCAATTTATGCCATTTCAATCAATTTTTCTATATGGAGTTGGCTGAATGCTTTCAGGTTTTGTAACCTCTATTAAGGGAAATTCTTTGCAATGGATTTTCATGGTAGTCTAAGTGGTCTTAGTGATCTTGTTAGGATTTATTGTATCGCAAAGGTGACTTAGTCCAATTCAAAGTTGTTGATTGAGAAAAATTCCTTTCATGGCCTTCCCGAAACCGTAATTTTTATTTCTAAGGCGGGGGATCAAGGGTTGAACTGGAAAATAGGAAGGTCAGTGTTACATGGAGCTGAATTTGTGAGTGTGTTGAATATTCAGCTGTTCAGGGTAATCCTAGATGCCAGTAAACTTGAACATTGTGCTTGTTCATAGGATGCTTAGTTCTGAACACATATTACCCAAATGAATCTTTTATTAAATGTTTTTGTGATTTAGAGGAACATAGAGTAGATACATAAATCAACATGGTGCAGAAACTGAAGTATCACCTTCAGATGTCAGGGAATCTGGCAACTGTAAAATTTGACAGTATTTGAATGTTACTACGGTGACAGCTAAGAATCTTGAAGGACATTTCAAACACAAAGGGGTAAATTGTGATTGAAATACATGCTTAGTTAGTATGATATGCTGCTTCCCTTTCGAGAGAAGGATGAAAGCTCATAAATCGAAGAGTAATTACTAAAAAATCTTTTTCCTTTATCTAGCATTAGAGTATGTAGAAATTAATCAGAGTACTTCATTTCTCAGAAATTAAAAGACAAGATGAACATAGTTGTGCAGACAGGGGGAAAATAAAGTTTGGCTTAAAATTTATCTCTTAAGGTTAGTATTGGATGAGAATGTTAAGAATTGTAAAATTATAAAAATTCAAGATTTAATCTTTTTATGTGAACTATGGTGGATACATGGAAACACTACAAGATGGGTGTTTGGTTCTTGTTAACTTTTCTTTCCGTGTCAGTCAGGAGTGCCTGTCCCATAGTACTTAGCTCACAAATATTAGCTAAATAAAGAAATGGGAAGGATATTTTAGAATGTATAAGTTATTGATTAAATGAAAGTAAACAATTTTATTTTCATTTTATAATAATTTAGTACTTTAATAATTTAACATTTTAAATTTTCTAATAATATAATTTTATATTTTATTTTATTATTTATTCATTTTATTATCATTAATCAACATAATCATTATGATTATTAATAAACAATTATAATGGTGATTATTATCAGCATACACATTATTATTATTAATGAAGATAATTATGATTATTATTAATAAACATAATTATTATGGTTGTTATTAATAAACATAATTATTAGTGTCATTATTATTAATAAACATAATTACTATTATGTTTATGATTCAAAAATTTCCTCCCACTTCATTTTTTAAAAATTTTACTAAAGTAAAGCTTATCTCTGTTGGGTTTTTTGGTTTGTTTTGCTTGAAGGCAAAGACGGTTTCATGCCAACTGGCTTTTCCTTCTGGGGTCGGGCGTGGGGCCCTTGTCTCAGAAAGACTAAAGCTTAGCACAGCAAAGAAGGAAAAGAAACGCTTGGCAAGGACTATGGCGCCTCAGCATCCCACGGAAGGTCTTTCAGGGGACACTTCCGCTGAGACATTAACCCCGCCCACTCCTCGTGCCACTTCCCGCCTGAGGCGCTCCTCGATGACGTCACGTCCGGTGGTGCACGAAAGATGGCGGTGAGGAGACTGTGTGTGTGTGTGTGTCCAGGTGTGCGCGCGTAGGTTTACTTGTTAATCGTTGACAGGTGTTTTCTGACTTTCCCAGGTGAAACACCGCAGACTGTTCTTTCAGGGATAAAAGACTTAGTCTGAACTGGAGTACGCTGTATTTAACGTAGCACAACGTTGAAGCGCGGCCGGGCGCGGTGGCTCACGCCTGTCATCCCCGCACTCTGGGAGGCCGAGGCGGGAGGATCAGTCAAGGTCAGGAGTTCAAAACCAGCCTGAGCAAGAGCGAGACCCCGTCCCTACCAAAAATGGAAAGAAATTAATTGGCCAACTAAAAATATGTAGAAAAAATTAGCCGGGCATGGTGGCGCATGCCTGTAGTCCCAGCTACTCGGGAGGCTGAGGCAGGAGGATCACTTGAGCCCAGGAGTTTGAGGTTGCTGTGAGCGAGGCTGACGCCACGGCACTCTAGCCCGGGAGACAGAGTGAGACTGTGTCTCAAAAAAAGAAAAAAAAAAACGTTGAAACGGCTCTGAAAGCCATATTTTCCCATTTTTATTTCTTTCCTTATTAGCTTTGAATGGTAAATTTTTTTTCTATACTTAACAATTTGAAAGGAGAATTTGAAAGGAAATGTTTAAGTATTTCCGACTAAAGGAGGTTGTATTAGATCCGAAATGTCCCTTTCAGTTCCTAGAGGAAACAGACCATCATACCTTTTTACAAAGAGACAAAAATGCTGATAAAGGCCATATACAGTTAGTTTAATTCTCATGAATTTTTTTTTTACGTTCAATTAGGTGGTGCATTTACAGCAAATAATAGTATGTTCACTGCCTTTATTGAAAGCAATCAGTTTTAAACACACGAAAAATTGGTGAGTACGGTTTATGTGTTGTTTCTTTGTATTTTTGCAGTCCTTAAGTGACAAGGTGAAATACAAGACGTTAAGAATGGTTTTTAAGGAAGATCCTGCACTCTGTTGTGGTTTCTGATGTATACGAGTCTATTTGGCTGTAGGCCTCCTTTTTCTTTTTCTTTTCATCTCTTTCTCAGACTCATAATGTTTCCTTTGTACCAAAACTGTATTGCCTATTTCCCCCCTCCCTAGTTTATGCTTCTTTTCTGCCAGGAAGATAAATTTCAGAATGGGAAAAAAAGAAGGGCAGGCATATCTAGTTAAATGGATCGTCTTATACTCTATGTAAGTTATTTATGCATAACCTAATTTTTTTTGCTGTCTGAAAGAAATAAATCCCACTTTGAGTGCATGATGGTGCCACATACATACATGCTCTACCTTAGGGAGTCAACTATGGCCTATGGGCAGGAAGCTAATAAGTTTTATAAATAAATTTTTTTTTGCTACACAACCGTATTTTTCCTTTACATTTTCATCTGTGACTCTTTTATGCTACAGAGTCTGCATGGCCTGCAATGCCCAAAATATTTGTCATTTGATCCTTTACAAAAAAAAATTTCCCAATCCATACTCTAGGGCATGGCATGATTCTTTAGGAGGCGGAAGGGTAAGTCCTGGTGAACATCTTTGATCTGTAAATTAATGCATCAATGGATAAGTTATTAAATTAACATATAAAATGTTATGAATAGTAAAATACATGGTTTCCTATTAGGAATTCTATGAATGCATCCACTGTAACAGTTGAACACAGAGCAGGTGTTTAAAACCATGAATCTGGGGTGCGCGGATGAATGGGTGCTGAGAAAACCCTTGAATCTTACCTGTAAAATTTCTATGCTGCCGGGAGAGATCCGATGGCCTTCAGCAACAAAACACAACTGACACCCACCAGTTTGCATCAAGCTATTCAAGTGATGGATGCTGGTTGCCGGTTGCTATCTCTTAGGGCTAAGGTGGTCCATTATTATGAAGATTGATCTTGAAAAGAATAGCTGGACGGGTTTTTCCACATCCCAGTCCATTGTTTCATGGTCTAGAAGAAAGGGACAGTTGATTAAGTGCAAGCAATTATCGCGATTTTTATTCCGCCTCCCTGCACTTTTTAATGAAGTGCATTTGGTACAGTTAACACCAGGGGGGTACCTCGATTCCATTTTTCATGGGAATCTGAGAGAGCCGTGACTCTGCCTCAGGAGCTTCCTCGAGGTGGATAATTAACGTCCATGGGGAATGGAGTTTACGTTTAGTCTTTGGCACGTTGTTCTCTGTCACACCTGGCACGGTGCGCACCTGCAGTGACTGTTAACTCAATGTATTTTAGATGCTGATGATTAAGGATTTTTTCCTTAAAAGTGTCCCCTTAATATATCCTTCTTGCTTCCTTTTCCAGTGACAGCTGAGAAAACGTGATTTCCCATTGTGTTCCAAAGTATTTGTTGGTTTAAGTACTTGGTGTGGTGGGCACTGCGGCAGTTAGGACTTGAATGAGGCAGAGAGGACATGGTCCACGTGAACGTTGTTAGTGCATCGGCCAAGAACAGCAGCCCTCTTTTCCCGCCGTGAGCCTTCGCAGTGTCCCTCTCTGTTTGCAGTTGGAAGCTTAAGTAGAAACATTTCATGCTGTCTAGTAGTTATCATAGCGCAGGCCACTGAGAACATGCTTTACAGGCATTGGGTGCAGGGCAATGTGCTCAACTCAGCAGTGTAAGAAGAAGTGAAACAAGCTCTCCCTACAAACCAGCACATGTAAGACCTAAGTCCTGGCTGAGCAGCCCAAGTGGGTTAGTAACCTTGGACTATTAATAATTCTTTAACCTCCTGTCCCTCCCCTCAGAGAAGGGAAGGTAATGCTCTTGGGTCATGTTGGTTTTGTCCAGTTCTTGGAAGGCACCATTCTTTGCCTAAGCTCCCCTGCATGTTGGTCCAGAGCTAACCAGCCTCCTAAGTGGAGTTCTTTCATGTTCTGCAGAAAAGCCTTCTGTGGTTCTTTAACACTGGATGGGAAGATTAAGTTATTTGGGGCCATGTTAGTCCTGTTTCAACAAACCGAGCATTTTATTTCCACAAGGGGATGAGTACATATTATTTTCTTTCTTGAATTTTCTGAATCCGGGTGGAGATGAAAGATCAAGGCAGTGTCTTACGGAATTTTTTTTTTTTTATATAGGTAATAGCAACTTGGAAGCAATTGAGTGTTGACTTTAAGAGACCTTCCCTCCCGCCCTTGCCCCTGCCCCTGCCACCACCCCCCAGCATTTGTTCTGGTCTCGTTTATATGCACAGAAGAATATAAATTATTTAACATTAACTTAGCTGTAATTAAGTCTTCTAAATGGACTACCATTTTAGCTGCTATATTTTCTTCTCAATTACTTAGAAAATTTAAACCTTCCTTGGGGAATACTAAGTCTTTCACTTGTCCTTTTAATGGTAATTGATTGGCTTGTTCAAATTAGGCTGTTCTGGGAAGAAGGTTAACAAATAAAATCTGGCAAGATAATAAGCAAATGGCGTCAGGTCTGTGAAGAGAAGAGCACGCCGTGTCCAGGGATGTCTGTCCTCATTGACTTGTTACCTTTCAAAAGTTGAAGATTCCTGATCAAGGTAAACATTAAAATGGAAAATCTGTCAGCTACAGATTTTAAATTTTGTAAAAGGTGTTCTTTTGATCACTTTTACTGCTAGTGCTGACACTTGGCCTTTTATAATCATTTTAGTTAATTAAAAAAAACCTCAATTAATTTTTTGGACAAGCTATCCTAGGTTGTGTTTTTCAGTGTTTGAACTAAATGTATTTACTTGTTCAAAAATAAGTTAATGAGCTGAAAGGGAATAATTGTCACTTCTTATTTTATACTTGGAAGCATCAGGTTATAGTTTAAACATTTTACTTAAAGTGTACTCAACCACAGTTCTGAACATATTTAGCTAGCACTCAATTTTGGGGGGTGTTTAAAAAATCATTATCATTTCTGTGGTAAAGTCTTAGACGGGGTCTCTGAAATGATGTGGCATCAACTATTAAAAAAAAATTGGAAGGGCAAAATAGTACTGAACCAGTTGAGATTCCTGGAATATTCAGCCAGAATCCGACTGAAGTAAGGAAACATTCAGTTTAATCTCATTTCCTTTCGTTGCGAGAGACAACATTTGAGGTCATTTTAAACAGAGATGCCAGTTTGTTTTCGTGTGGTTGAACATCAGGTCTTTGATCTTCTGTCTCAGAAAAAAACTGAAATGCTGTGCTATTTTTGTATTTAAATGGTTAAAACTACTTTGGAAAGAAATTTCAAAATGATCTGACTTTTAAGGCATAGACAGGCAACTCCAGCTCTAAGAGTTGGGGTTGCTTTTTCCACTGGGTGCTTATGGAGGATCTTTCCAACTGATTTCTTTCGGATGGTCTCTGTATTTGCTAATGCAATGTCCCTCTGCCACATCTGGAAGTCTCTCCAGCAGCTCTGTCCCATCCCTCCTGTATGCTTCTCAGCTAGCCTTCCTGAAGGAGTGGCCACGGTCGGTTTTCCTTATTTCCTGCTCATTCTTCTGTGTGTTAATTTCCTCAGCTGGAACACAAGGCCTCACGGTGAATGGTGTGAACAACATGCATTAATAAACACAGTTCTGGAGGTCGCACATCTGGAATGAGTCCCACGGAGCTAAAACCCAAGTGTTGGCAGGGCTGCTTCCTTCTGAAGCTGTGGAGGAGAGTCCTTTTCCTGGCCTGTTTGAACGGTAGAGGCTGCTGCCCTCCTTAGCTTAGCCGCAGGTCACATCTCATTGTCTGACTCGGACCCTCCTGCCTCCCTCTTACAACAACCCTGGTAATTCTTCTGGGCTACCCCAGATAATCCAGGATCATCTCCTCGTCCTTAACTTAATCACGTCTGCAAAGTCCCTTGGCCGTGGAAGGTCACACATTCTCAGGCTGTGGGATTAAGATGTGGTGAGCTTTCGGGGCAGTGCATCAGTGCATCCGTCAGCCTTAGCAGGCTGTCATCTTGTGATTTTGAGTCTCAGCGGCTGCATCTCAGGTGTCCTCTTGGGTGACCTCTGCCACGTCTGACGCTTTCCTTGGGAGGCTTTTCTTAATGTCTTCGACACCGCCCTTGTTTGCCGCCTTATCTCCCTGGTGTTCTTCTCTGTCCCTTCCCAGTGTTGCCGTCAACTCCCAACCTTTCTCCTCTTCCTTCTTTGCCCCCTCTCCCTTGGGAGTCCTGTCCCGCCCTCTGTTTTGATGGAGTGCCTGTCTTGTCACGTGTGTGAACAAAGACTGGTGGCCACTGGAATGGCCTTTGGTGATTTGGCACTAAAGTCCCTATTCTACCCCATTCATGATGTCCTTCTACGTACCCTCTGTCCCAGGCATGCGGAACCCCACAGAACCTTCCAGAACCAGCAATGTTCAGTCTTAGACCTCCTTGTCTCTGTCATTAGTGCCTTTCTCCCTTAAGCTGACTGTTTTTCCTTCCTGGGACTGAGGTTCTCGTGACTCTACGTTTACCTGGAAGTTATCGAGGAAGCCTTCCGTGACCTGCTCCTCCTCTGTAATCACACATCCAAGGTGACATCCCCGTTACAACCGTTCTCTCCTCTGCCACGAACTTAAATGTCTTGCTTCTTACTTCTCCTCCAGACAGAAGAGTCTAGGAAATGTCTTATGTTACTGTAAGCACCACTCCGTCTAACGCAATTTCGCATTGCTGTAGCTTGAAGTTCCCCTTAAAAATGGATGTTGAAAGTCAATTCCCTGCATGGCAGGATTGACAGGTGGGGGCTTTAAGAGGCGATGGGTCGTGAGAGCTCTGCCCTCATGAATGGATTGATCAATTCAATGATAGTGGATTAATGTGCTAAAGGATTAAGGGGTTAATAGGTTAATTGATTGAGGCATTATCATGGGAGGGGAACTGGTGGCCTTATAAGAAGAGGAAGAGAGACCTGAGCTAGCACGTTAGCGCCTCTGCCCGGTCGATTGCCACGTGATGCGCCACCTCAGGACTCTGCAGAGCCCCCACCAGCAAGAAGGCCCTCACCACCTGCGGCCCCTTGAC
Organism: Lepilemur ruficaudatus; assembly: GCA_963574885.1. NCBI lineage: Eukaryota > Metazoa > Chordata > Mammalia > Primates > Lepilemuridae > Lepilemur > Lepilemur ruficaudatus. The sequence continues at coordinate 29,849 of CAUYRT010021416.1, read as the reverse complement.
CTGGGACTTCTCAGCCTCCATAACTGTAAGAAGTAAGTTCCTTTCCTTTATAAATTACTCAGTTTCAGGTATTGTCTGATAAGCATCACAAAACAGAAAACAGGACTGCAGCGCTCACACAGTCAAAAGTTATGTGTTTGGCTGATTTTGTAATAAAATCGTCATGATTAAGACTGTAGTCTGATTGTGACTGTCATGATTAGATGTAGTCTCACTCCTGTGTAGTCTGTAGCTTATAAATCTATTTATTCATGTTGGCTCCGTGGTCTGTGCATCTGCGTGCATGGGATTAATGTGTGAAAGGCTAACAGTTGAGTATAATAGATTATGTTAATAGTTACAGTATGGTGGATTACCAAAGAAGCCCTAAATGCTTGAGGGATCTTTCTACCATCCTCTGAAATATATTAACATCCTCACACAGTCACGAGAAGAGGTCTAGTGTTGCCGGTGACCTGGAGTATCTTCATTCTGCACGGGCCCCTCCTGATGTTCCTAATAGCAGTGCATGCGCCAGGGAAAGTGGAAATTAAGTGCCATCCTAAGCACTGAGAGTTATAGCTGCTGTCGCTTAGAGGCAGAGAAGCAAAATATTGGTGCCTCCTGATGCGATATTGTTTTCCCCTGAAGAACGCTTTCCCTTTGCTTTACGTAGTGAAGGCTGTAGGGCAGGGTGGTGGAAATGAACGGATAACCTTGCGCTGGGAGGTAGGAGTCTGCTCGGGGCAGACAGTAAAGGGTAATGCTTTGAAACTCACATCAAGAAATGAAAGTTAACATTTAAAAAAAAAAAAGCCGTCAGCAGTTTAGACCTTCTGAAAGTCATGTGGGGAATGGCCTAACTGGAGTTTATAGCAACTCTGATTTCACATATATAAATAAAGTATACGTATTTTAAGAAAGAGCATAGCCAGACATTTTTTCTTAGCACAGCTCTGCTGCTACTTTCTATGTTCATAAGCAGCAAGCACATGCATCCGCTGCGAGTTACCTGCCATAAACTCTCCTAGCTGACATGACGTTTGCACATTTCAATCTTAGTTTGTATTTTGTTGTAGCTTCTTAAGGAAGATTTAGGTTGGCGTTCTCTCTCGTGAAAATTCACTGAGAGCTTTCGTTCTCTCTTATTTTTCTTATTCTCAAGCCTTTCCAAATCGAGCAGGTTTACCAACAAATTTAATTTTCTAAGGGTAAGCAAGCTAAATTTCCTGAACACTTGACGACATTTTCGTGACAGTACATTAATTTCTTAGTTGCTTACAAGGTGCTCTGGAAAGGAGGCCACTCCCTCTGCAACCTTGTCTTCAGCATCATGATGATTAGAGGACAGGGAAGAATAAGCGAAGATCCTTAGGAAGGAACAGAGGGTAGGAGATCCCACATCACGGCCGAGCAGGCTGAGAACAAGCCACCTGCTTCTCCATCTTCTTCCTGCAAGTGACTCGGACCCTTTTATTAGTGGTGTCTGCGTAACTTTGGGATTGTCTTGCGGTCTTCAGAGAGGAACACTTGCTCCCTTCAACTACTGGGCATGAGAGATTGGTCTGTAGGCAGCAACTTGGTCACTACTACTCAGAAAACCGAAATCAGCGACAGCCATAGGATATGGTGTGATCCCCACACTGACCAAATCAGGGTGTCAAAGCCAGCACACGCTCGTCCAATTCCCAGACCAAGACACTCACAACACACCATGAAATTCTGACATTTATGTTTCTCTCCTCTTAAGAATACCCTAAAAATTACCACTGTCTTAAATTTTAACCCACTATTGAAAAATGACTTAAATCAAAGCCCCAGACACTCGCCGGAACTGGTTGACATGGCAAACAAACAAACAAACAAACAAAAAACTCCAACCCTGTGTGTCTGGAATGATCTTGATGCCAAGACATCATGCTGTAGAGCCTTATTCTTTCCCCCAACTGTATCAATGTTTTCTAACTTTTGTAAGCAAAATATACTTTATTTTCCTCATCATGGCATTTTAAAATCAGCAGATTGGGGTTTTTGGTTGTTAGTGGATAGGAGCTCTTTTGGTTCAGTCCTTTGAAAGCTTGTGTTGATGTTATAGTTTTGTATACTATTGCAGTGCGTGAGTGCTCGTACCCCTACCTGAAAAGATTAATATGTGCTTAGCATTTCTATATTTTGCCTTTAGAATAAGCTCATCAAGGATGTATTTTTCCCATACTCTTTTGAACTGTGCACATCATGATGTCATAAGATTTGCACAGTGGTTATGATGGTGGCTGGCACCGCGCTATAATATATTTTTTTGAAAATACATGAAATATTCAGTGCCCGCTAGAATAATCATATATGAATCTGTGGCTTTGTAGTTTTCAAACTTCTTTTCACATTCATGGTTACATTTTATTCTGAGAACAAGTTAGGCAGAGATGGCCTGTCCCACATTCCAGGGTTAAAAACTGAAGTGCGAGGAAGTGAAGTGGTTCCTGGAAAATGGCTACGGGCTGCTTTCCAGGAATTGTCTTGACCACTGAGTACAAAACTGTCACCGTGGCATCTTCCCACGAGGAGTTTAGAGTGACAAAATCAATGCGCGAATGCAGGCAGGGTATCCGCTTCGACTCACAGTGAAACTTGTTTAGTGAAGCATCAGCAGTCAGTGGGTGGAGATGGTTGTATCTGATTGTGCTACACTATCTCATCTACTTGGCATGTGCCAACTACCTTTGTTATGATGCATGGTCGACTGTACGCTGCCCATACTTTTTGGAGTCACAAGTTTTCAACGTCTGTCTCACCAAAAGATGGATATCTGCATTTAATTTCAGCCATAGTAATATTACAGAACACCCAGGGAGTATTTTAATCCATTTGAGCTGCTATAACAAAATATGTTAGAACAGCTTATAAACTAACAGACATTTATTGCTCATAGCTCTGGAGGCTGGAAGTCCAAAATCCTGGTGTGGCAGGGTCTGTGTCTGGTGAGGATTCACTTCCTGGTTCATAGATGGGGCCTTCTCGCTGTATCCTCACATGGTGGAAGGGGTGAGGGAGCTCTCTGGGGTCCCTTTTGTAAGGGCACTGATCCCATCCCTGAGGCTCCACCCTCATGACCTCATTACCCCCACCCCCTAAAGCCCCACCTCCTTACACAATCACATTAGAGATCAGGATTTCGAGATGTGAATTTTGGTGGCACACACACATTCAGACCATAGCAGGGAGAGAGGTGAGACCTGCCCAACTCCATGAAGCCATCTGAATTCAATCAGTGCCAATCAAATTTCCACCTTTTAATGCTGGGTTTTGAACTTTATTGAAGCTTCCTGCTATTTTTCAAAACGTTCTAGAACTCTATCAATATTAAATCTTTCACGTTCAGAGGACATGATTCTGTGTGTGTAGTGTGCTGTGATTTGACAATTGACTAGAATGATAAACAAATCTTGACCATCTTATGTAGGAAATAAATACACCTATCAAGACACACCATCATGCTTGTGTAATTAACAGTGGTAGACAGAATGGAATATTATTCAAATGCACACTATAAGGAGAGTTGTATTCCTCCAAATATCACTATGCACAGCCTAATATTTCGCCTCTCACTTTGCTACCCTACCAATTTGCTTCCCAAATTCAGAATTACCTCTTTGGGGTATCAGTCATCATAATACAGGCTGCCAATTATGTAACTGTCCCTCTGTTCCAAGTACTTTTTATATATTAACTGGTTCAGCTCAACCACTCTATTCAGCAGTTACCATTAGTATCGGTTTATTATTGCTGTTGCTGTAACACATTACTGTGAACTTAGTGGCTGGAAGCAACACAGATTTATTACCTTACAGTTCTAGAGCTCAGAAGTCCAAAGTGAGTCTTAGGAGGCTAAAGCCAGTGTGCACACAGGGCTGCATTCCTTCTGGAAGCTCCGGGAGAATATGTGCTGCTTTTTCTTGTCCAGCCTCCGGAGGAGGCTGCCTGCTCTCACTGGCTCACAGCTCTTCCTCCATCTTCAATATCCGAAGGTTGAGTCTTTCTTGGGTTTTATCTCTCTGCTTCTCTCATTTCTGTCTCCCTCTTTCACATCTCAAGGTTTCCTGATTAGCAAACTTCATTCAGTCTGCCACCTTCCTCCCCCTTTTCCAAAAATGTCAGATTTTTGTGGAAAAAGTAGGCTCCAGCTTCCTCAGAATCTGAATTTGCAGGATGTTCTTTTTCCTCTTGGTGACATTGAAATGTTGTGGGAGTTGTCATAAGAAAGAGACTTTGGATGATAATCCAAACTCAAGATGTGCAAGGAGTGGGTTGCTCAAGATTCATCAGGACGTTGTCCAACAGCGCTAGTGCTGCAAACACTTTATGTCATCCAGGCTTCATAAATGAGTTTATTGCTGACATAAATGTGTAAATAATGTTTCCAAAGCCAATGGGAACAATCTCAGTTGTGCTTTTTTTCTTGAAGTCTGTGACTTTTAAAATAAAACTATTCACTTTTGCTGATGTATTTTAGGAACTCAAATTACAAAGGGATAGATTTAAAGTCAGCAATCTTTTTTTTTTTTTTATTAATGCTGCCAAATATCCTTTTAACTTAAAATGGTGCTAAGCGGCACAAGAAATTTAAAGCTCAGTTTACACTGAGGGGTATTATCGTTTCGTTGTTTTGGCCGCACTGTGTAGAATACCGTAACACGGGTAGGAGACTTTATGTCGTGGTGGTTAAGAGCACAGGCTTTAGGGTGGAAAAAAAATATACATATATATATACACACACACACGCACACATACCGTCCCCAACTTAATGATGGTTCGACTAATGATTTTTCAACTTTACGGTGGTGTGAAAACTATGCACATTGAGTAGAAACCATACTTCAAGTACCCATACACCCAATCTGCTTTTAACTTTCAGTATGATACTCAATATAATTGCATGAGATATTCAACACTGTGTTATAAAGTAGGCTTTTTGTTAGATGAGTTTGCCCAACTGTAGGCTAATGTAGGTGTTCTGAGCACATTTCAAGTCGGCTGAGCTAAGCTATGATGTTCAGTAGGTTAGGTGGAGTATTTGTATCTTTGTCTTGGGACATATTCAACATACTATGCGTTTATCAGATGTGACCCCCTCATAGGTGGAGAAGCATCTGTATGTATGTATAAGCATAAATATACACATGCTTATATATGTACATATATAAGCATGTGTATATTTATGTATATATGTATATACATAAATATACATATATTTTTGTGGTTTGAATATACACTGACTCCTTGGACAGGTCTTTTCAGAGGATCTGTTTTCTTCTTTGTAAAATGGGAACCGTGGTATATCTCACATGGAATGGCATTATGGAGTAATTAAGAAAGTCATGTATTCAACTTGGAACCCTGTTGGCGTGTAACTGTTGCCTCCAAAAGAATGCTGATTTCTAGAGGACACAAAAACTTTGATATGTATCACATCCTACGAAAGGAAAGAACTGAGTTTTCTTGAATTCTAAAACACTACAGACTGGGCAGGACTTGGGAAATGTCTGTGTGGGGACCAGTGACGTGAAAGCTGAGGGGCTGAAGCCCCTTGGGGAGGACAAAGGCAGCAGTGGGTGGAGAAGCAATATGGCGCCCGCCGGCTGGGCTCTGGTCTGTGGTGATCGGGAGCGACCCCGACGTGGCTGGCAGCCTGGTGCTTTGTTTTCAAGAAGCTCCCAGTTCACTGGCAGCAGAAGCTTTTGGGCTCGTGAGGGAAGAGAAGCTCTCCAGCAGCTCAGAGGCCTCCTGACTGCCAGAGGTGTGAGGAAAGGCGAAAGGAGCGTACACCTAACCTTTCAGTGGGACTCCATGTTTCTCAGGGGTTGATCTCTGCCGATACTTTGCTCCTTCTTGTTCTACTCCACAAGTTCTTGTAGAATCTCTGGTTGGTTCTGACACTGTTCCCTCAGAATTACACCTGAATCATGTATATATTCTTTCATCCGAAACCTTTCCTTCTGAGACCACCTCGCAACCAACCAATGTCTCTACACAGCCATCTTGCCCCACCCTTCTTGAATTCTAAACCAGATGTGTGCGTTGGGGATGAGATTGCACTTAGTAAAATGGTCCTTCCAAAGACATTGGCAATGTGTTTGCCAGAAGGATTCATCAGATCTATTTTTAAAATAGCAAAAAATGGGGAGGAGGTACCCAGAAAAGCCCACTTCTCAGCAGACCAGCCAGCTGGAATCAGTGCTTGTGTAAAAATGGTGCAGGGGGCAACCCAAACTTAGAACTGAGTCAACATTCACGAAACACTCATGCCTGTGTAGCAAAGATCTAGTCTCCCTTTAAACCAGGTAATATGTGTGGAACATCTTTGAAAGCTTAGACAAATGTAATATATAATTGCTGGTAAAGAAAATTGCATCTGCTTTCCTGTCGTCTCCTGTGTTATCTCTATATGTAAATGTTTTCAACACGTTTGCAATCTTTCTCTGCGTAAGCTGCCCTTCTGAGGAACATGTATAGGATTTGCTTTTCTGTACATCTAATCCTAAAATTGGAAAGTTAGCCCCACACCATTGTTTAGATAAACTATTGAGTTCTTGTCAGCAAATTTGAGGATATGGAAATTGTCATATCCTGCTAATATATTTTTATAAAATTGTCATATATTGCTGATATATTGGTATAAAAGACTAAGGACATGGGAATATCTGCAATTTTGAATATAGTGCCTGGTATTCTACAAGTACATCTCCTTGGAGGATCCTTTTCTCAGTGAACTGAACTGGCAGAAAAAAGAATTTCCTAAATGACATTGGAAAGCCATTCAAATAAACTTCTCATTTACTCTGCAAAACGTTCACCTATTAAGGAAGGACTCCTCTGCAGACCTACGCACATTATTCTTAAAACAGAAAAGACAGTCTTACTATATTTTAGATATTCTAGAGAAGCATCCAATAAGAAACTCTTTCAAAAATTGGAAATAAATTAGTTACCTGAAGGTAGCACACATATCAATACATGGGTGAAAAAACCCTCTAATCTTTAACTTGTAGGAGATATGATAAAATGTTGACCCATAAAAAAAAAAATGGGAATTCTAGGCTGGGTGCAGTGGCTCAGGCCTGCAATCCCAGCACTCTGGGAGGCTGAGGCGGGATGACTGCTTGAGGTCAGGAGTTTGAGACCAGCCTGAGCAAGAGTGAGACTCCATCTCTGTTATAAATAGAAAAAATTAGCCAGATGTGGTGGTGCATGCCTGTGGTCCCAGCTACTCAAGAGGCTGAAGCAGGAGGGTGGCTTGAGCCTAGCAGTTTGAGGTTGCAGTGAGCATGATGAAGCCACAGCACTCCAGCCTGGGCAATAGAATGCAACTCTTATCTCAAAAAAAAAGAGATGGGAATGCTATATAAAAATATACCATAAGCCAGATTTTAAAAATAGGATTGGAAAACAAATATGAGGGTATCTCCTACGGATAAAACCTGGCTGAGAGAGAGAGAGAGAGAGAGAAAAGGAAAGAGAAGAATACTGTGGCTCAGTCTAGCAATCAGACATCCAAATAGTATTTCCAGAAAAGGATGACATCAAATACAAAGAAGCAGAAATGACTTATATTAATAAATAATTCTTAAAATGTTCCCGGTATCAAGGGATCAAAGTTACAGGCTCATGAGGCACAGTGGGTTCACCTCAATAAATGAAATGAAATTCATCCAAAAGCACATTGTTGTGGAATTTCAGAAGAGCAGATAAGAGCCTGAGAGCTTGAGGGAAAAGGGGGAGAAAAAAAAAAAGAAAGAAAAAGAACCTTTGACTAATCCAGAGTTTAGAATATCATGGAAATCTTCGTGTCTTCTCCAAAGGTTAAAAGACAGAAACTTTCATAATTCCAAGAAAGAAATAATAATTTACTACGTAGAACTCGCTCTTGGACCAAACTTAGCTATCAGTGTTCAGGCCGAGTCCAGACATTTTCACTCATGTAAGATTTCAAAAGGTTTTCCTTTGTTGCACCCTTTCTCAGGAAGCTGTGTAATTATGTGTTCCTTCAAACAGCAGGATAAATTACACATGGAAAGACGGGAACCAAGCAACAATGGCCTGAACAGAAGAGAGCTGAGAAAATGTGGGTCCCAGCTTGGTGCTGGGGGAAGGCTGGGATGGCCAGGATCCTAGAGTGAGACTTCAGGGAGAAAAATAAATAAAAGAGAAGGGAATGAGGCACCTGGCTGTGCAGAAATAGTACCTAAACAGGCTTTACTTCTCTTGGGACATTTAGGAAAATGGATTGATAGACACAGAGGAAGCTTGAAGATGAAAATGTAAGGCTCTTGTTGTCTCCAGATGAAACAGAAGGTTATTCAATAGAGGTGCTTTGATGAGAGTAGAGTGCTTGGTTCAGGAGTGACCATTCACAGCACACTTACAATAAGAACACTGAATAACAGTACAGTCAAAATAGTACAGTAACTATTTTGAGGGACAGAAGAGGCAAATAGGGTGGTCGTCACCCAGAGACAATTTATAGGTAATATCTAAAAATAATGCATCAGGAATAAAAGTAGCATAAAATATTACTGAGAAGTATAACGGGATGTATTTTGGGAGGGAAAGTTAAGAGACACGAAAGCGCGTGTCTCCTGAGTTGCATCTTGGGCAGGGAACTGCTATTTGGTGTTGTGTAAATAGTAGTTGGGCTTTTAAAACATCAGGCAGGTTGTTCTTTGTTGAAACAAACTTCTTTTTTAAAAGAAAATTTAAAAGAAGGCCAAGATTATGTGGCGTGTGTGTGTGAAGACTCACGGACAGCATTATTTCTCAAACTTATCTGCTTGTTGGTGTCACCTGGAGAATTTAATAACTATCAGTGCCTGTCCTGTGCTCCCCCAGATATTCTGACATACCTGGTCTAGGATGTAGTCTGGGCAGTGAGATTTTTCAGTTCTCCCTAGAGTTGCTAATACGCAGCAGAGTTGGGAAACATGGATCTAGGTAATGCAGATTCTTACTTTAATATCTCATCCAGTGTTCCCTTCACCAACATACGGTGCTTTTAGTAATAAATAAATACCTGAATAATAATATAATGATGTAGATTGTGCAAACTGTCACTCAGGTTTTTTTCTTTTTTCTTATCTGTTATGTTCTTTATAGAAAGGCTTTAATCATCGCTTAAAAATGACCTAATGCTTCTCTCAAGCTTCCTGGGATTTTTTTTTTTTTTTGGTTGTTTTCCTTTTCTTTTTTTGCTTTAGACTGAAGTCACAGAATGTTCTCCTTTGTGGAGTGCTTTGTCTGTCCTATGGGAAGCCCATTGTGCCTGGTCAATGGCGCCATTCTGGTTTAATCATTCCAATTTCTCCTGTTTCTGTAATCACCCATGATGTTGAATTAAATATAATTTTCTCAGTTTGCATTTCCCAGGCAGCCGTCCTAAGTGGCTTCTTGGAGGAGCGCCGTGCATTCCGCTGGTCTAATTCTGCGATGCCCTTTCACTCCAGGGCCGGGGACACAATTACCAGCTCTAGAAACTCGTCCCCTGGTCAAGGATGCTTGTGTTGAAGCCAAATTTTCTTTCATTATAATCTGGCCTTTCCCAAGCTTCAAGAGTGGAGAGGATTGAATTCATACTAATAAGCGCCGGCGATTATGAAGGGAATGTTTTCTCCATCCTCTGCCACTGGCACATTGGGACTTGCTTGCATGTGCCTTCTGCCCGATAAACATCAGACTCTGTGTTCAGCCACCGTCTCTCGGGGTGTAGGTCTCTCTGTTATTAAGAGAGAAGCCAGTGGCTTACAAAAGCATTTGCTTTGGAGGAGTCCCTTTTATCCTAGAAGATAACTCAAATCCATGCAATACGGGTATTTATTTACAGCTGGCTGTATGACATGATCTCATCCTGGAGTCTGTTTCTCAAATTATTGATTTCTGGGGAATTTATTCACATGCTCACCTCTGTCTTGGGGATGCCTGTGTTCTGGCCTGCCCTGGGGACCCTTTCTCAGAGCTGGAAAACCAGCCTATTCCCTCCAGAAGAGAACATCGGAGGGAGAACATCTCCATACCACCTCTTCTGATTTTCCTATAGCTTTTTTGAGATTTGACTTCCTAACTTTATGCTCTTAGAATGTCTTTAGAGCTAATGAATTTTTGATGTTCTTTAGTGCCTCTCTAAAAGGTCTTAATTTGTGCCATAAATAAAATTAAATATCAAAATGGCCTCATTGGAAGAGGGCTAGTCATTTTACTCTAGTATATAAAAAGCTTAAAGAAGGAGTCTCTCTCTCTCTCTCTCTCTCTCTCACACACACACACACACACACACACACACAGAGATTTGAAGGTTCTGTGCCAATACGTATTAAAACCAGTTATTTGGGAATTAGTAACTGGCCTTCCAGAAATTCAGTATGTTTTCCTAATGACCTAATTAATTCAAAGATCATACGGAATAGAGGGAAATTGTTCTGTGTTGTGGGTTTCTTTCTTTTTCTTTTTGGTTGTTTTTGTTTTAAAACCTTTTGATTCATTGAGCTTTGTGGTGCTCCAATATTTGAAGTTGCAGGAAGAACTTCATCTTGAGATGGCAGTGGCCCTGTTGGTAGATTTCCACTTGGGGGAATTTGCCGGATGATAATTTAACCTCAAGATTTTGCATGTGTGTGCACCCCATCCTCTAAGGCACACAGTCTGGGGTGGGCCGGTTGAAAGGAACCTGCGGGAACACAGACTTGTTAAGGGATAATTAAGCATGGGGGAAATAGAACAGTCCTGGCAGAGGATTTAATTGGGTTTAATTGGGTTAAGAGGAATAGGCCAGAGAGAAAGAATAGCTCTTAACAGGAGGTCTGAAAATAGCCGAGGAAAGCGTTAATTGCAGAAAATCTGTGACATCTGATTACTGTCGTGTAAAAAAAAAAGATCACCCTTTTTATATTCTTATCTGTACAGAAAGGGGTGACAGGGAAAAAGAAGTCTTCCCATGCATGTATTTAAGGAAAGCGATGGGTGGTTTGAGATTTCAAAGGGACATGGGGTTCAGATTACGAGTCAGCAGAGAGACAAACGATGCTCTTGTTCTCTCTGAGTTTCGGGAAGGGAGGATTTCGCCACTTGTGGTGAAGTACGCTGGAGGTTACATAACTTTGAGTCTTTTGTCACGTCTCCTCTTGGACAATGGGACACAGGGCATGGATAGGATAGAGAAGGAGAAGAAGGAGGGTTTTTAATGCCTCCATCAAGTTGGTTCTTTCCTGGAATTCTTCTCCCTGGGCTTTAAAGAAGAGGGACGGACTCTGGGTTCACAGCATCTGATGGCAAATCAGTTAAACTCCACTTCTCCAGAAGAGTCCCCCTCCTGCATTAATTTGAAGAATTTCAAATGAAAATTCACATGCACCGTAGTTTCCTATATATTTGCGATTAGAGGAACATGTTAATCTTTTACCTTTCTTTATTTTCAAGTTTTGGGCTTGAAATTTAAGGGGCTTTGGTTCAGAAACAGAGAAGGACCATGTCGTGGCCCACCAGGTTGGGGGTTTCCTGGTCTTGGAGACAGTCTCCCCAACTCTAAGCAGGTGGCATAGATAGATGTTTGATTTCCTGGATGAGAGAAGACCCAGAGTGGCTGTGAGTCTCTGACTGTGTGCACAGCTGTGGCTCTAAGGAAGCCTACCTGACGTGGTATCAGGTTCTACCCAGAGTCACCAAGGAAACATGCCCAGGAAGATGTCTCTTACGTGGGAGGATTTGACAAGAACAGAGCAAGACCCCGAGATGGAGGTATGGGCCATTCATCCTCATGGAGTACTCATGCTAAGGGAAAGTCCTCCAAGGGAAGAGAAGGACAGCCAGATAAACCTTCCACAAGATAGCTGAGTAGGCAGCTTTTCATTCCTCCAACCACCCCCTCCTTATTCACCAGCGAAAAGCCACCCTGTAACCTTTGCTCTGCCCCCAGGTCACCATAGTTAGAAATGTGGGTGGTGTCAACACATCAGATAGTAGCCAAGGATCCTTAACCATGCAAGAATGCATGAGTGTGTGTGGCAGATCCCCCTGCCAATTTGGTGGAAAATAGACACAGTTTCTAAAAATAATAGATTTAAGTCATACCATAACATAAATGAGCTTAAAAGGAAACTGGTTGTATTAAAGTCATCATCAAGATTTATTTAAAATATGCTAGAGTAATATGTGTGCTTCTTTATTGTGTACTAAAGAGCTAGATCTGGTTAAGAGGGTCCTAATTGTCGGGACGTCAAAATAGCAGTGCACATGCACAGTCTTTTGGGATGTCTGTGGTCACGGTGTTGTGTGTTATTAATATTATACCTGCATTCGCAATGGAAGCAAATACTAACTTTCAGTTCCTGGTAGTGAAGATAAAGATGTGATATTCCTTGCTCATTCCTGTTTATAGAACCCGTGGATTCCACCTAAGCACACCCAGGTAGGATTGGGCTTCATGGACTTCAGGGTGGAGAAACCTCTGAATTCAGAACTCATTTTGTACAGGAAAGCTTTTTATTTGTTTATTTTATCCATATATTTTTAAAAATAAACAACCTACACGTATATATGTTGGAATTTTCTCAGAACTGAAGGACGTTAGAATGAGTAGGTTTCAATGTAGAGAACAGGATATGAGAATTCTTTTTACGTCAAAAAAGACACGTTAAAAGTTCAAATGTTTCAGCAGCAGTTATTTATTATTGAGTGGTATATAGTGCCGTGTTTGGCCAAAAAGTGCATTTCGTTTTAATGAATTCTGGCCTGTTGTAACCTTGGCAAGGTTCTGGAGGTAGATTGACACCAAGTAGATGCCTTTGACCCCTGACGTCTGTTTTTGGGTTTACCCCGATTCTCTCTCCTCGCTTAGCACCTCTTCTTTCCTTCCTTCCTGAACCCTGTGCTTCCTTTTGCGTGTCTTTCCTTCCCTCCTACTCTCCCTTCCTCAGCTAATGTGAGACACACAGGTTTTCAAGAGAAGCCTCTTGTTTAGATGCAAGACCTTGGAAGTCTTGGCCCTTCCCAGAGATAGAAGCTCTGACCTCAATTAAGGTCTGACCCAAAGACATGAAGCCTGCCTGGCATGTCTGGCTCCCTGGCGATGAGCCCTTTTTCAGAGATCAATATTCCTGTCTGGGGAAGGCAGGGGAAGCATTTTGGAGAGTGGGTTTGGTGTTGAGGTTCATGACTGAGGACAAATCCTGCCTTTCCTGGGAGCTTGTACAGCGTCACGCTCGGGAGATAAATGTGTGGGCAAAGAACTGTTCAGTAACCCAGGGCTCTGCAGCTCCTAAGGCCCTCACCTTGTCACCTCCACCAGCTCAGCACTGTCAGAAACACACAGGAGTGTGAGCTGTCGGAGTGAACATCACCCTGAAATGGGAACTTCCGAGATACAGGGTGAAGTAAGCTTAGCCAGTAGCATCATGGCACAGAGAAAAAGTAGGGTGCTCGAGCTGGGGTTACATAAGACAGAACTGGTCTTGAGGTCATGGGTAGCATCCGGGGAAGTGTTCTGGAGTCGCTCTGCTTTTTGAATATTGCACAGTTCGTCAGTAGGGCCATGCACAGCAGTTGCAAAGCTCCTTATTAAGTGTACACAGAGACATACCCATCACTACTAGGGGAGGTGGCTCTGCTTGCTGTCTGTCACTTGGGAGTACACAGTTGTTCTCTTCCAAACTAACCTCCAAGTATCCACGTGTTCAACCATCTACAGACGCGCTATTAGGCGGCGTGAGGTTTGACCAGATTGAAGATACTGACTCCAGGTCAAACTATGCTATTCCTAAATGGAATGCTCTTTTCTTACACAAATTGGTAGTTTTCTTTTGTGGGAGAACTCAGCTTCCTCTCAGTCTCAAATGTTGCCCTTGGGCAATCAAGATGGTCTCTGCGCACCTGCCTCAGCTGTGAGAAAGCCGTTTAGAGGAGACGGCGTTATACGTGCCGGGCATCCGCAAGTCCTTATTTTGTTTGCAGAACTGCAGGCAAATGTATCCCTGGAACTGGCTCTGAAAACTTTTATTAATTAGGCTTTGCAGACATTGGCTGAAACTGGGAGAGTGCCAAGACTGTAACTCATTACTGCCGTGTCAGTGATTGACAGGTCTCTCTCTCTCTCTTCAGAATGAAATTCTTTTAGGCAGAAACCGTGGGGACTAGATCGTGGAGCCCACAGGAATTTCATGGTGGGAACGTGAGTGCAGCTGGTGGTGAAAGTAGGTGTTTACCGTGGAACCCACAGGAGATGAGCTAAGGAGAATGTCCCAAGACATTGCTCATTTTTCTGCCTTCTGTGCTTTTCCCTCTTTTAATTTAATCACCTTTGCTGGGGAACTTCTCTTTTCCAAGTACAAATATTAATCATCTACGGTCTTTGCCCTTAGATGGTTCATAGCCCAGGAATGGATGTAAACATTTAGAAAGTATCTCTATTACAATATGAACATTCCCTCTAGCAACATCTTTCCTGCTCTCCTGGGGAAATGGAGATCTTGGTGGGCTTGCGTTCACGTCCTTGAATGCCATTGCTCACTGTCTTTATGGATGCCCACGGCCCCAGCTCTCTCTGTGTGTTTAAAATTGTACCAGCATCTCTTAGACACTCCATCCCAAAGTCCATCCTTCACAAGCCCACATTTGGCTTCACTGTAGCAATTGAGACACAGGCTTTATCTCATCAACTGGAGTGTGCGCTGCTGTTTGAGGATGGGAATTTGGTTGGTGTATCTTTACATTAATCAAAGGGGGTTTCAGAGTGGAAGCATTTAGTGGTAACTTAGTGACTGATTATAGTTAACTAGCATTTCTTTGGGGGATGCCTCTTCTTCCAAATTTATCTGTGTTTACATACACATACATATGCCTATTTGTGTTTATATTGAGTATATATGTAATTATATGTGTATATTTTCATATATTGATGTATATTGCCAAACAGACAGTAGCACATGCAGTAATACCTGTGAATTAACTCCAGATACTGTGCCCATTTTACAGATAAGAATGTGAGGTATTGATGGTTTAGACCCTTATTGGTGGTGCTGATGGAGTTCAGGTTCAAGCCAGGATTCCCAGCTGGGCAGTCTGTGTCCAGGCGATATATCCCTAACCATTGCTCCGTACTACCTCCCAGATATTTAGTGCTTGAGTCAGTGTTTTGTCACCTGTTCCTGTGTTTGAGCCTGTCATTCTTCACACTACTCATGCTTAGGGCCACCTGCCTGAGAACAGATCGTCAGCATCGTGTGTAACATGTAGTGCTGATTGTCTACGGCATAAAAGGCATTAACCAGGTACCGTGGAGGTTTGCAGGAAGAGAGAAGGCCAAATTCCTGACTGCAGTATACTTCATAGCTTGATATTTCAGTTGGTTAGGCTGGATATATATGTATACTCACACACACTCACATACACACACATGACACATACAAAATTATCTGCATGCAATAAGTTATTAATATATTGCATGAATATAAATCTCTCCAAACTAACTTCCAAAAAACATATATATAAATATGTATCTAAATTACCTGCTATCTACCTACATACCTCTCTTCTCTCTCTCTATATATATGTATACACACACACGCATACACACACATATATACACACACATACAGAAATACTTAGAACATAAAGAATATAAAGACATAGTTTTATTAAAAAATACTTAGATTTGTGTATAAATCTTACAAGTGTTTTATCCTTTCTTGGTCACTGAGCAGTGGAAAGATGGGTCACACTGATTTGGGTATGTAGTGCTTTCAAGCCCTTGATTCTTCTGTGTAGTTGGTCACAATGTCAGTGGACAGCCTACTCATGTAATTTTTATGCTGTCACTTAATAGCGTTTATATTAACGAGCACAACCGACATGGCCTAAAGACTGTTTTCCGTTCTTAATGCGAACGTTGGAAAAGGAAGGAATACAGTTAGTTATGATGCAATGGGGGGACTCGTAAATATAATTTGGGTCTTTATATATTTTGTAGAAAATCATTTAATCTGCTGAAGCCAAAATACAGAATGATTCTGGTTATAGGGTAAGAAGACATTCTGATTTCTTTTACAGGTATCATTTAAATAACAAGTTTGATTTGGAAGTCATTGGTCTAAGAATCTGCCTTAGGTTTGTTCAGTTGCTCTTAATAGTATCAACATATTAAGTGGGTTATTCAGGAGTTTTAAAAATCTGCTTATTTGGGCTGGGTACGGTGGCTCATACCTGTAATCCTAGCACTCTGGGAGGATCACTTGAGGTCAAGAATTTGAGACCAGCCTAAACAAGAGAGTCCCCATCTCTACTAAAAATAGAAAGACAATTAAAAATAGAAAAAATTAACTGGGCGTGGTAGCACACACCTGTAGTCCCAGCTACTGAGGAGGCAGAGGCAGGAGGATCGCCTGAGCCCAGGAGTTTGAGGTTGCTGTGAGCTAGGCTCACTCTGGCACTCTAGCCCCGGCAACAGAGCAAGACTCTGCCCGCCCCCCCCCACAAAAGAAACCCTGCAAAATGGCAGATTTAAGAAACAGTAGATATCCTGGGAAATAAGCTTTATTTTGCTAATTTAATAGGAGTTACATGACATAGGGGGAAAGAATAGATTTAAATTATCATAGCAAACACCAAGATAAAACCTAGCCATGTTAAAGCATTGCATGGAGTGGGGGGAGTATTAATAAAATACCTAAGTCACGAAAGTAAGCTTAGTGGTACATGAAACTTTTGCATATTAAAAGGAAAACATCAAATCACAACTTGGTAAGGAGGGGGACAAAAAGGAAAACAAGCTTGAAGGAAATACAAGAAAATACCTTACAGAGAGAAAATACGGAAATATATTCAGCCTGGCCAGTAATCCAATTAAAATGACACCAGAATACTATTTTGGCTCAATAACTGGGTATGTACTCCATATGCTTTACTGGGGATAGAACATGCTTTTGAAAATATTCAGACCTTTAAACGTGAAAGTAGTTGATTCTTCCTTTGGCAATCTCCGCTGAGGCAGTATCCTGGCATTTTGGAGGTATTCATTGCACCCTTATGAACGGTGAAGTGTGGGAGTAATGGTTTTGTAGTCACTTAGATTTATACAGGCGTGACTCAGGTTTTGATTTCAGTTCCACACAACTGAAATAAAGCCAATCACCCAAGTTTTTTGGTTTCTTGGTACATATTAAAAGTTATGTTTATAGTATACTATAGTAAGTGTGTGATAGCATTATGTCTAAAAAGTGTACAGACCTTAATTAAAAACTACTTTATTGCCAGCAAAATGCTACTGACCATCTAAGCCTTCTGTGAGTTATAATCTTTCTGCTGGTGGATGTTCTTGGGGTGGGCATGGCTGCTGACTTATCAGGAAGGTAGTGGTTACTGGAGGTTTCAGGCGGCTGTGGCAACTTTTTTCTCCCCCTACGTGGGCATGCACACCTTGGATGTGGCAACTTTTAAAAATAAGACAATCATGAAGGTTGCTGCATCGGTTGGCCCTTCCTTTCACAGAAGATTCATCTGTAGTGTTTAACCCCATGGTATATAACTTCTTTCAATTTGGAGTCAGGGCTGGGTGTGATGCCTCTCACCTGTGATCTCAGCACTTTGGGAGGCTGAGGTGGGAGGATCTCTTGAGGCCAGGAGTTGGAGACCTCTTTTTTTTTTTTTTTTTTTTTTTTTGCGACAGAGTCTCACTCTGTTGCCCGGGCTAGAGTGCCGTGGCATCAGCCTAGCTCACAGCAACCTCAGACTCCTGGGTTCAAGCAATTCTTCTGCCTCAGCCTCCCCAGTAGCTGGGACTACAGGCATGCCTCACTATGCCCGGCTAATTTTTTGCTATGTATTTTTAGTTGGCCAATTAATTTCTTTCAATTTTTAGTAGAGATGGGGTCTCACTCTTGCTCAGGCTGGTTTTCGAACTCCTGACCTTGAGCGATCCGCCCACCTCGGCCTCCCAAAGTGCTGGGATTACAGGCGTGAGCCACCGTGCGGGGCCTGGAGACCTCTTTAAAGAAAAAAAAAATAATAAGAAGAAAACTAGCTGAGTGTAGTGGTTTATGCCTGTAGTGCTAGCTACTTGGGGAGACTGAAGCTAGAGGATCACTTGAGCCCCAGGAGTTTGAGGTTACAGAAGAGCTGTGGTTACACCACTGCACTTTAGCCTGGGCAACAGAGTGAGACCTTGTCTCTTAAAAAGATCCGGAGTCAGTCTTCTCAAATGCTACTGCTACTTGATCAACTAGGTTTATGTAATGTTCTAAGTCCTTTGTTATCATTTCAACAATGTGTACAATATCTTCACCAGGAGTAGATCCCATCTCAAGAAACCACTTTCTTTGCTTGTCCAGAAGAAGCAGCTCTTCATCTGTTACAGTTTTATCATGAGATTGCCGCAATTCAGGCACATTTTCAGGCTCCACTTCTAATTCTCCTATTTCCACTATATATGCAGTGACTTCCTCCCCTGAAGTCTTGAACCCCTTAAAGCCCACGAGGGTTGGGACCATCTTTCAAACTCCTGTTAATGTTGACAGTTTGACTCCCTCCCGTGAATCATGAATGTTCCTAGTGGTATTTAAAATGGTGAATCCTTTCCAGACGGTTTTCAATTTACTCTGCTAGGATCTATCAGAGGACTCACCATGTATGGCAACTTCAGCCTTACAAAGTGAATTTGTTAAATAATAAGACTTGAAAATCAGAATTACTTGTTGATCTCTGGGCTGCAGAATAGATGCTGTGTTTTAATCTCCTTGTATGTCTCCATCAGAGCTCTTGGGTGACCAGGTGCATTCTCAATGAGCAGTAATATTTTGAAAGGAATCTTTTTTTCTGAGCAGTAGGTCTCAATAGTGGGCTGAAAGTATTCAGTAAACGATGCTGTAAATAGATGTGCTGTCATCTGGGCTTTGTTGTTGCATTTGTAGAACACAGGTAGAGTAGGGTTAGCATGATTCTTAAGTGCCGTAAGGTTTTTAGAATGGTTCAGTGATTATTGGCTTCCACTTAAAGTCACTGGCTGCATTATCCCAGCCTGTCCTTTGAAGCTTTAAAGCCAGGTGTTGACTTCTCTTTAGCTATATGGCATCTTCTTCCGTATAAAGCTGTTGCATCTATACTGAGTACCTGTTTAGTGTAGCCTTCATCAATGTTCTTAGCTAGATCTTTTGGATAACTTGCTGCAGCTTCTCCATCAGTACTTACTGCTTCACCTTGCACTCTTATGGGAATAGTTTTTTTCTTAAACCTCATGAGTCAGCTCTGCCAGCTTCAGATTTTTCTTTTGCACCTTTTTCACCTCGCTCAGGCTTCATAGAAGTAAAGAGAGTTAGGGCCTTGCTCTGGATTAAGCTTTGGCTTAAGGGAATGTTGTGGCTGGTTTGATCTTCTGTCCAGACCACTAAAACTTTCTGCGTATCACCAATAAGCCCGTTTCACTTTTCTTATCATAAGTGTGCTCACTGGAGTAGTACTTTCAATTTCCTTCAAGAACTTTCTCTTTACATTCACACTTGGTTAACTGTTTGGTGCAAGAAGCCTAGCTTTCCGCCTGTCTTGCCTTTTGACATGCCTTCCTCACTAAGCTTAATCATTTCTAGCTTTTGATTTAAAGTGAGAGACATAGGACTCCTCTTTTCACTTGAACACTTAGAGGCCACTGAAGGATTATTAATTGGCCTAATTTCAACATTGTTGTGCCTTAGGGAATAGGGAAGCCCTGAAGAGAGGGAGAGAAATGAAGGAACAGTCAGCTGTTAGAACACACACAACATTTATCTATAGGTTTCCTTATACCCTTGTGGTAATCCCTCCCTCCCTCCTCCCATGTTCCCAAGCAACCACTCATCTGCTATCTGCCACAGATTATGGTTTTGTTTTGTTTTAATCAGCTAGGAAAGGCATTTAGCAATGAGTAACAGGCCCTCTTTCTGCTCCCAAAATCTAGTGGCTTAAATACTTAAAATTTTAATTTCTCCTACTCAAATTTCCCAGAAGTCTTAGATAATATTAATACTTTTGCTTACACTTCACAGGCCCAAACCCAGCCTATGACCACATCAGCTACAAGGGAGTTTTTTTTTTTTTTTGGAGACAGAGTCTCATTCTGCTGCCTGGGCTAGAGTGAATGCCGTGGCATTAGCCTAGCTCACAGCAACCTCAAACTCGTGGGCTCAAGCAATTCTACTGCCTCACCCTCCCCAGTAGCTGGGACTACAGGCATGCGCCACCATGCCTGGCTAATTTTTTCTATATATCTTTAGTTGACCAATTAATTTCTTTCTATTTATAGTAGAGACGAGGTCTCACTCTTGCTCAGGCTGGTTTCGAACTCCTGACCTTGAGCGGTCCGCCAGCCTCGGCTTCCCAGAGTGCTAGGATTATAGGCGCGAGCCACTGCACCCAGCCTACAAGGGAGTTTTTAATCCAATCTCACTATACCCTTCAATAAGATGGAGCTTTCTGTGACTTTTCATCTAATGTTAGCTGTAGGTCGGCAGTAGTAATACAGGTGAAATGGATGTTGTAGACAACCAGCTGTAACTATTTTTGCCCTGCTCTTCCTCATTTCCTTTATTGGACCTGTCTTCCCAATTTAAAAAGTAAACACTGTTAGTACTCTTCACGTTAAAGCAAGAGCAATAGATACTATTCTAGTTTATGTTAGAAAATTGTATAAATGGAAGGAGTTTTCCCCCCCTATTGCAGATGTGGGAATGGAAGAACAAAGTTTAGTTGTTTTGCTAAAAATCCTGGATCTCTGAGTCTCCACAGATCTTCCCCTTTGAACAGTACGAATTGGTAGCACTTGTTTATTCAGCTTCTACTCTGTTCCAGGCACTGAATTCCATGCTTTGTGTGTACATGGCAGTCCTTTGAAGTGTAGGTGTCATTCTTTCCATTACCTGAAATAAAACTTTGCTTCAGAGTTATTTCTTTTCTCCCCTGCCTTCCCTTCCTCACACCCAAAATGTTACGGGGAATATCATAGTTGAATTACTTAATGCACAATGAGCTAATTAAAAATTCTCTCATGCTGTCTTTTTTTTTTTTTTTTTTCCCATGCTGTCTTAAGTTGGATTCTTTGCAAATGACTGACTGGGAAACGTAGTGTCAGGAAACCATGTAGAATATGGGTGGATCAGGCTTCAGGTATCCAGGGACTCAGACCTTGGGTTGGCACTCTCAGTCACTCAGCTCTGCCTTTCTCTCTCCACGGTAACCTCATTCTTGCTGCTGAACCAGGGCTTTGTCTGTGCAGTGGAGAGAAAAAGATGGACATATATGGAGCACTCTTCGGGCTGGCCCTGTTTCGGCAAGCCATTGTCAGAGAAGAAGTTAGTTCCCTTTTCCTCCCCTTTCCTCTTGGGGTGGGGGGTGTAAGGTAGGCTGGAACATCTATATGTAAATTCCCAGAGAAGGGCTCTTGATTGGTCTACCTTCCTTTATTTCCCCTCATTGGGCATAGTCCAGGGTCCAGAGGCACTATGACTAGTAGCTCTTTGGACCAAATGAATGAGCAAGAACACACCCCAAAAGTAAAGTTTACTGGCCAAACCAAATCTGCAGGTACATCAAGTCCTTATAAACTTTGTGCTGCTTTAAATGAATATCAGTGACATTTTACAATACACCTGGACTCAGTGCTGCTTGGATTGTGTGCTTTAGTTTCCACTTACCAGTTTTTGTTTAGAAAAGACTTTTTCAGGAACTTGATATTCCTTTCCTTCAGCCAGTGGCGGCATCTGTTAGTTTTCCTCTCTGTGGTTGGAGATAGTATGCGCTTCCAGCAGTTTTACCTTTCTCAGGCCACTCTGGACCCCAAATCATACCAGTGGTCAGGTTTCTATGTTGGTGCCCAGGAGGCTTGCGATTCTTGTCCCCTCTCCTATAATAAATTAGCAGCCCAGTACTGCATGTAGTTTCTGTATTAACCTCCCTGGCGAGGCCCTTTTGTCTTGGACACCTCATTTTCCTCCAGTCCATCTGATGTCCTCATCCACTTATTTTTCAAGATCAGTTTATATGCTGCTTGTAAGCTTCTAACGCAGTTCTTGATGGAAAGGGCATATATATACTATAAAGTTACATTTCCACATTGAATATCTTTTTAATCTTGTATTTATCAGATGTACCATTGACTATGAATCTGTTCCTAAGTTATGATTCTGAGAAACTTACAACTTGTCTTAAGATTCTTAGTTCTAAAAAGAGACTCAGACATACATTCTTGTTTTAGATAGTCCTGTAAAGAGAATCTACCTTGGTGAATCAGCCACAACCGAAAATACTTTGGAGGCATTTAAAGGGCAACCACTCATTTTCTTTTTAGGACATTATATTGTGTTTATTTTCCCTCTTTTCCTGGAGATATAAAATTTTGGTCATTTATGTAATTAGAGGAGATGTCTTAGGTGTACTGATTCCTTTGGGACAATGATGAACAGAATCTACATAAGCTAATTTCTGCATTTCATCACATTTAAGATGCCATGAACTATAAAATATACATCTGTCTCACATGCAACTGAGAAAGGAAAATAAAACACTGATGATTTTAAGGTGAATCATAGTTTCAAAGATGTTAGATGCGATAAAAATTACATTTTAGAGTGGACGATAGTGCCCTGTATCTATCTAATACGGTGGCGGATACTTGCATTCTCTATTATCTCTGACCAGACCGTGGGGCACTTGAACTACCACGTGACAGCACTGTTCTCCATGCAGACATCACTAATCGATAATCCTCACCCTTTGCCTTCAAGCCCAGATTTGGCTTCAGACTCCCCCATACCGAGTGGCTATCACTCAAAATGATGATAACCACTGGCATGCACTGATTCTCCAGATTAAGACCCACAGCTTGCAAATGTTTGATTGGATCTGCTAACATCTAAAAGATGATTGAATTTTCTCTTGGGCACCATGCTTATTGGGTGATTTCTTTGTTCTTGCTGGGAAGTGTGCATTTCTCTCTTGGAAGTTTACCCAGCCCTTGTGCCCATTGTTATGTCCCCCAGCCCATCTGCCTCATATCTCCTTCTAATGCCCTTTAGAGATTGGGAACTAGTTCAACAAGTCCTGGCCTGCACAACTTGGAACACAGAGCTTGACTGGATTGTGTGCAATTTGATGAGGAAAGACCCGTTTTGCCTTTCCTTATAGAGTAGGGCTTTTATGACTCTCAACCCAAGGAATGATACTCTTTGGATGCTTGATGATTACTCAAATTGCCATAAGAGCTTTGAATCGCTGCTACCTGTTTGCAAAATGGAAGAAACAGAGTTCCAAACACAGGTCCTTCAGGCATCTGACAGGAAACACAGGGAGTAAGCCCCTGGAGGAGACTAGGGAGAGGTGAGTTTGGCAGTAAACTCATTTCTATGCAAAGGGAGTGGTCATTGCTTTCTTCTGCCAGTCCTTGCTCTTGTAGGAATATGAGTCTGCTATTTTTACATCTTCTGGATTTTTTTTTAATGAAAAAATTAGTTTGGCAAGTAATAATGACATTAATATAAATGGAAAGCAGTTTGCCACTTCTCTCTGTTGAGGAGGGAAGTGTTAAGAAATTTTATAGACATTGGCTTGTTTGCCTCAGTCAAATATTGACTTGGACACCAGCTGTCCTAATTAATAACACATCTAAAAACAGGGCGTGCCAGATACTAAGTTCTCTCAGCT
Source organism: Lepilemur ruficaudatus (assembly GCA_963574885.1). NCBI lineage: Eukaryota > Metazoa > Chordata > Mammalia > Primates > Lepilemuridae > Lepilemur > Lepilemur ruficaudatus. The sequence goes on along the minus strand of CAUYRT010021416.1, from coordinate 6,176 downwards.
CTAACCCACCTTTTCACACCCTTGCCATGTGGCGCTGGGGCTGTAATGCTTCAAACCCTATCTGGAGAAGGGACTTCTATTTTGCTTCTAATTCTTAAAAAGTGGCATTTTTTTTTTTTTTACCCTGGCACTAGAAGTTGGTTCCAATTTCCAGATTTTGCCACTCCCAGAATTACCGGAGCATGACCTCACCTCCTTACTTCTGGGTTCTTGTAACCACAGTCTTTTTTCCTTTTTTGCTCCCAGCTGAAGCTGAGGTGTAGCTGCTGCTGCAGTTCCTGTCTGCGTCTGATCCTGCCTGTGCTCTTTGCCCCAGCCGTTCCCCCGTGCCCATTTAACCTTTTCCCTGTGTTACATTCTCTCTGTTTAAATGTGGAGTGAGATTTCTCTTTTTGTTTCTTGAGTGAATCCTGACCAACAACCTGAGATGCTCAAAATTTATCAACCCAAAGCAACACTTGTTTCATTGTTCATTCTAATTTTTGTCTTTTAGGTGCTTTGGATAAAGTGTCTGCTTCAGCTTGTTGGCTTCTGTATTGGTTTCTTAGGGCTGCTACAACAGCTTACCACAAACTGGGTGGCTTAAAACAAAAGGCACTTATTCTCTCACAGATCTGCGGGATGGGAGTCCAAGGTCAAGGTTTCAGCAGGACCGGGCTGTTTTTGAAGGCTGTCGGGATGACTCTGTCCTTTCTTCACCCTGGCTTCTGGTGGCTGCTGGCAGTCCTCGGCTCGTCCTGTATCACTCCCAGTGTCGGCCTTCAGCATCACATGGTTACCTGTCCCCGTCCCCTCCACCCCCTGTATCTGCATCTCTGTATCTTCACATGACTGTCTGGACACCAGTCATTGGATTTTAGGATTTGGCCTAAAGTATGGCCTCATCTTAACTAATTATATCTACAGAGACCCTATTTCCAAACAAGGTCACTTTCTGAGGTTTCAGATAGATTATTCTATAACAACTCAGGTGACTTAAGTACCATGGACTATGTACTTTCCCCCCACCTTGTTTGATATGTAATGGTACTTGGGACAGAATTCTAGCAGAAATACTATGGAAAGGCGCTGTTCACTTCCAGCTTCAGGAAGGGAGTGGCATCTGGGCTGAATTTTGAAATTTAGGGTGAATTTGGAAGGGAAGGCATTCCTGGCTGCGGATAGTCTGTGAAGCCACCAAGATCCACCTAGTCAGTGCCAGCTGTGATCAGCTTGGTGCATCCTTAGGTCTCACAGGAATTGGGCCAGAGAATGCATTTGTTAGGCAGTCGGTCATTTGAGCCATGGATGTTTTGGGGGCTGTGAGTGTGGCTTGCATGATGCCATGGATGTTTCAAATGTCATACAACAATTTCAAAACAAATAAGGTAGAAGTGTGAATGGGCCTGCGTATGTGATCTGACTTCTTTTATGACAGATGCCATGTGGGCCTGGAGGAGACGACTTTTGTTCCAGGTGCCTGTCAGCTGAGAGCTGTTAATCACAACAATGTTTCGCTCTGTGCCAGGTGCTTGCTCAGCTCTTCTCATGTACTGCTCTGCATTCCCCTCACATTTACTCTTTCCTGAGGCTGGGGAGGACCAAGAACTTGTCCGACACTTTAAAATTAGTAGGAGGTGCAGCCAGAATTTGAATCCAGGTAACCCAACTCCAAGGATGACTTGGACCAGCCTGATTTGCCTGGTTTGTCCCAGTTTTAGCGCTGAAAGTCCCACATCCCCGAAACCCTGCAGTCCAGGGCACACTGTAACTGGTGGGTCACCCTAACTGATTCCTAAGCCCAGGTCAGGCTCCAAAACCTTTGTGCTTCCCGAGGACCCTCCTGATTCGGTTACCTGCTCTAAAACCTGTTGCACTATCAACAGTGGGTTCGGAATCCCTGATTTAATACCTCAGTATCCGAAGAAATCCTTGTGGCTTTTCAGGACACAGCATGTAATATTAATGAATACACCATGCCTTCTGTCCAGATTAATTTTTCATGAACAGTAATACATCTGATTAAACTGGCTGCTGATTCACTAGGCTGGTGGTTCGGGGTAAGAGGGTGTATGGTGGAGTGTAGACGGTCTCTGACCACAGGGCACCATGAGTTTCTTGGGTAGATCACATGTTCCCAGTGTGCACTTGGCACTGGTTTTGGCTACACCCTCACACAAGGGGTGTGCCAGCTTGGGGAGTTTTCTCTAGGCAGAAAGTCTGGGAACCTTGCTCGTGTGACCGGAGTTGTACATTTCACATCCGATCCTTATTTCCAGTTTTCGGCTGTCACCCAGCTACACTGGTTTCTCTGTGTCAGAGTATCTCTTAATAGTCCCGACATTCACTGTGTAGGTGCCATTTCTCGTACAAAGGGGCCCAGCTCTTGCCAGCAACTCCTTCACTTACACATCAAACAGTCTCCCGCTAAGTGCCTGCTTTCTTTCCGAGAAAGTGGAGCAAGTGGTCTGGGGACCCAGGCTGTTGGCTTTTCAGGACTGATAGAGGCAGATTCAGGTGTGTGTGGAGTGACAGTCCTTCCAATGCCTCAGGGCTGTTTTTGGTTTTCCAGCTGAGCATCGAGCAAGCCCAGTCGGTGGCAGAACAGGTGGAGATGAAGGCAAAGGTGGTACAGTCGGAGGTCAAAGCCGTGACCGCAAGGCACAGGAAGGCCCTGGAGGAGCGCGAGTGCGAGCTGCTGTGGAAGGTAACGGGAGAGCGTCCCCTGCCCCGGGCCTGCCCTCGCCCAGATTGTGCCCATGTTTTTTTTCTTTTTTTTCTCCTGTGAATCCCATCAGAACTCTGGGCATTTTAATTGCAGATCCTGGACCCAAGCTCTAAGTTTAGAACACTTGGTAATTTTCCAGAAAGCTTGTTGGCGGAAAAATGCAGGGGTCTCTGGAACATTATGGGTGCCGTCCGTGCAGTTAAATAACAAGAAGGCCTTTCAGAAGTAGTCGGGTAACCAAGGCTGGAACGGGCCTCAAGTTTTAAACTGCATCCACTCAAAGCGAGGCAGAAAGAAGAGAGTACAATCAGAACTGTTGTTAAGCAAGGCGGGCTGGTAGGAAACATCCTTATTTTTGGTGTCCTGGCTGGTTGCACTTCCTGACCTCTTGTGGAAAACCAGTTTTCCCCTTGCAAGGGCAGCGAGTGTGTGTCCTTTCTTCCTGTTGGAGCAGGAAGGAGTGCTGAGCACACTGGTGGTGCAGTTTAGATAAAAATCAGCTGGAAAGACTATTCACCCCACCCAAGTCAGCATCTCAGCTGCTCCTTTTCTGATTTTTACGTCCCCACACAGGAAGGGGGAGAGTTACGCCTGTGAACGGGCTAGTACTCCACACTGGTTCTGTAACTGTAATTACACTCTGAACACAAAAATAAAACTGCATAGTGATTTAAAAGGGTATGGCTTATGTTGTGTGTGCTCTGCTCTTGATCTCCAAACTATAGGACAGCGTGATGGCACCTGAGTTTCTGAAAGTGATCCTTGCTAACAACTATGCCCTAAAACACAGTACAAAGGTCCCGTGGATTTTGCATTTTATTTTCCATTTAGTTAACTTCACAGCTAGCTGCTTTCTGCCTCTTCTGACCTCTCAAGGAATATGGCTGAATTGCTTTTTTTTTTCTTTTTTTCATTTTTGAATTGCTTTTTTTTTTTTGAGGCAGAGTCTCACTGTGTTGCCCAGGCTAGAGTGGCATGGCATGAGCCTAGCTCACAGCAACCTCTGACTCCTGGGCTCAAGCGATTCTCCTGCCTCAGCCTCCCGAGTAGCTGGGACTATAGGCATGCGCCACCATGCCCAGCTAATTTTTTTCTATATATTTGTTTTTTAGTTGGCTGATTAATTTGTTTCTATTTTTAGTAAGAGACAAGGTCTCGCTCTTGCTCAGGCTGGTTTCAAACTCCTGACCTTGAGCGATCCTCCCGCCTTGGCCTCCCAGAGTGCTAGGATTACAGGCTTGAGCCGCCACGCCCGGCCTGAATTGCTTTTTGACAAGAAGAGTTTTGGAGGTTGTTAGTCCAAAGATTTAATTCAGCACATATTTTGTGGCGTACCTTTGTGGTCATGACATAGTTTTCAGACACTCGGATGTCCCCACGGGTCTGCCAGTGTTATGCCACCCACGGATGTTAATTATAACCGAAGGGGCCCACTTCTTGCAACCTGAGAGCTTTGTAGTGAACTCTGCCACAAACTCTTCTGGATTTCCTGATGAAAAAGGCCCTTGTGTAGGGGAGTTTCTGCAGCTCTCACCTGAGTTACCCTCCCTCCTGACGGTGCCTCACTGTCCCCTGTCTAAAGGCAGTTCTTTCAGAAGAAATAAAGTTTTTACTCTTAGAAGAAGAACATTAGTCAATCTCTTCTTCACGTAATAAACTGTGCTTGCCTAAAAACTCATTCTCAGATCATTCCAAATAGCCTTGCTTATTCTATCTATAGATACACCACTGTCTTTTTTTTTTTTTTTTTTTTTTGAGACAGAGTCTCACTTTGTTGCCCAGGCTAGAGTGCGGTGGCATCAACCTAGCTCACAGCAACCTCAAACTCCTGGGCTCAAGCAATCCTCCTGCCTCAGCCTCCCCAGTAGCTGGGACTACAGGCATGCGCCACCATGCCCGGCTAATTTTTTCTATGTATTTTTAGTTGGCCAATAAATTTCTTTCTGTTTTTTAGTAGAGATGGGGTCTTGCTCTTGCTCAGGCTGGTTTCAAACTCCTGATTTTGAGTGATCCTCCCACCTTGGCTTCCCAGAGTGCTAGGATTACAGGCGTGAGCCACCACGCCTGGCCTAACACCTCAGTCTTTACTTTTGCTGTGGAACTTTGCTCCAAATCCTGTGTGAGTCCCCATCTCTTTGACTAATTACTGATTTTTCTGCTCCTTCCCTCTTGTCTTTGGGCATCTCTTTGTTAAATGTTTGTTTTCTTGCATCTCCAGTTAGTGAACATGAAAACACATGAGTACAAGGATTAAGGCAACCGAGTTTTATATATCTGGATGCACCTTGTCATTCTTAGGCCTTATAAATTTCCACTGGACTTGGCTACTTTGTGGCGTTAGCTGTAGCTGCCTATCTCAGGTCAGAACCAAAGGTGGAGGTTTGGCCCAAAGGACAAAGCTTCTTTTATCTGTCCCCACACGGGCCCCTCTGCACACACATCCTGGTTCTAGAGTGAACAGATGAAAAAGCATGAATGGGTCAAAATCGTGTCACTGCCCCACCCCCAGCGAGGGCAGTCAGGTTCATATCCAGGCCTCCCAACAGTGGCCCCTTATCTATAGAGTACTCAAGACCTGTAGAGCACTCAGAAGTCATGGTCTCCTGCAAAACAGTGTGAGCTTCACTGTTTTCAGGGAATTGGGTAACTTAATTTTGTTCACAGGGGGAAACTGCTTAGAATTAGGGGACTAATTTTTTTTTATTTAAAAAATTTTTTGTTGAGGTGAAATATACATATATAATTTACCATGTTTACCATTTTTAAGTGTATAGATCAATGGTAATAAATACATTTATATTCTTTTTTTCCTCCTCCTCCCCCCTCACCTTCCCCAGCTGACTAATCTTGTCTCTCTTTTCATGAGATCTATTTATTTATTTGCCCCCACATATGAGTAAGAGCACACAATATTTGTCTTTCTGTGCTTGGTTTATTTCACATAACATAATGGCTTCCAGTTCCATCCATGTTGCTGTAAATGATAGGATTGTAATTCTTTTTTATGGCTAATATTCCATAGTGTATATACACACACACACACCCCCACATTTTCTTTATACATTCTTCCATTGATGGGCACTTAGGTTGATTCCATAATCTGACTATTGTGAATAGTGCTGTAGTCAACACGCAGGTGTTGGCTGGGCCCGGTGGCTCACGCCTGTAATCCTAGCACTCTTGGAGGCCGAGGCGGGCGGATCACTCAAGGTCAGGAGTTCGAAACCAGCCTGAGCAAGAGCGAGACCCAGTCTCTACTATAAATAGAAATTAATTGGCCAACTAAAAATATATATAGAAAAAATTAGCCAGGCATGGTGGCTCATGCCTGTAGTCCCAGCTACTCGGGAGGCTGAGGCAGAAGGATCACTTGAGCCCAGGAGTCTGAGGTTGCTGTGAGCTAGGCTAGCGCCACGGCACTCACTCTAGCCCGGGCAGCAGAGTGAGACTCTGTCTCACACACACACAC
>CAUYRT010021414.1:0-30818 GCA_963574885.1 Lepilemur ruficaudatus | reverse complement strand
CAAGTTGACTTATCTTGTTACATTCAAAAACCTACTCTGTCAAAGTAGTCCAGAGAGTACATACATAGTGCTCCAACTGTATCTATGTACAACCAACACTCCATTTTAAGTGTACAATTAAATGATTTTCACTGAATTTACGAGGTGTACAGTTAATCACATGAATCAGTTTTTGAGGAATTCCTTTCCCCTATTGAGACCCCTAATTCCGCTCCTCAACTACTTTTTAAGCATATCCCAACCCTCCACAGTGCCCCCCCACGTCGCTCAGCCTTGGGTCTACCCCCCACCCCCCAAGTCCCTAGTGTTTGCTCCCACCCTTTGAGCACCATAGTGTTAATCAGGCACCAATATTTTTAAGAAATTCCTCAGGAGATTATAATGTGCAGCTAAGGTTGAGAACTGAACTAGGTATTTCTAAAGGCTGCGTCTCTTAAAATTTTTAAATTCTATGATTCTATATAATTCGCTGCCACTCAGTTCATTTATTAAAATAATACTATCATGTGCCAGGCATTTCCACAAACATCTTAGTGAATCTTCCCAACAACACTGCGAGGCAAATATTTCTGTGTCCATCTTCACAAATGAATCCAGTGAAGCTTGGAGAAGTGAAGGGACTTGTTAAAGAGTCACAGGCTAGCAAGAAGCAGAGCCAGAACTCATGATTTGTTTAATTTGTTCCAGTCCACTCTACATGCAACTTGCTTTCTTTCCAGTACACTCACAGTAACTATCTGAATGCCTTCTATTCTCTTCCCAGGACCTCCTGAAATTGACCACGCTAGTCTGTGGTTTATACATTGACTAGGGAGAAAGTTATCTTGGGTGAGGGCAGGAAATTAACCCGCAATTCTACAGTCATTACAGAATTACAGAACGCTTTAATCTAGAGAGGTGTTGCAACTTAGATTAGCACTGTGAAAGCACACCTATGAAGTATTTTTTATTCAGTTAAACCAACACACACATTGCTATTAAGCAGACAACTCAAGTACAAAGCTGGTTCATCAAAGATAAATTTATCAACAGAGAAGCAATTTTATATGCTTTCTATTAAGCAGGGCATTCTAAAACAAAATTCTAAGACAATACAATTCTGACAAAACAGTAATTGATAGAGCAATAATGAGATTCACTCTACCAAAGAGTTTAAATGTATAAACACAACCTTCAAAATTTTCAGGCATTAATTTATTTCCATCAAGTGCAAATAAATCAATCACACTTAAAATTATGATAAAATCTTTTTGTTGATCCACAGTTTCTCTCCCTTTCCTCAGTAATTATTAATCCACCATCTACTTGGAAATTTCACAAATATTCAAGTTCTGTACCTCCAGGCCAAAATTCATTGAGTTATCAAGACAAATTCTCAAAAAAAAAAAAAATATATATAATCAACCAATCTGTGGATTTAATAGAGTTCGTGGCATGTACTGGCAAAAAAGACTACAGAGATTTCACTACTATGCCCATGGAAATTACAATTTCATAAGAATTCATGATGCATATTTACAAGAAACAAACATACGTGCATTCATCCATTCAAACCTTTCCTGAGCATCTGCTATGCTCTTGGCATGCTAGAGGTGGAGAGGCAAATCAGATTCGATGTGTTGCCTGCTGTCAAGGAGGTGCCTTGACAGGTCTATACAATATTTATGGGAATATCATGGGAGAAATGAATTGATTCCTGGGGAAAGAAAGGGAGTGGGGTAAGAGAACAGGGCAGAAAAGGCTTCAAAGAGTATACACTTAAGAGTATTTTTAAGAGGAAAAATTTCATTACAAGAACCCTTGTACATCAGCTCTCTAGGAAACAAGTATTTACACTGAAGAACTAAATTCAAATCAGAAAGAGCAGCGATAAGAGCAAACAAGATGGACAGAGATTGCTCCACAGGACTGAGTTATGTATCCTAAAGTTATGCTATAGGAAAATGAGAAGGCTTCAGAATCATAAGACCTCAGTTAAATGCCAAATCTAGCTTGGCTGCTAGATTTGTGAAGTCAGTTAAGTCACCTCATTTCTAAATAACTCTAAATAAAACTCTAAATAATAACTCTAAATAAAAATATGTATAATGACATTTACTTGACAATGAAGCAAAACTAAAAGAATTTTTAAGAACTGAGGAAATTGGTAATCAAATCTGAACAGAAGCTATATTTTTACCGCTAAAGAGTAAAAAGAAAGTCTCCAAGATATTTTAGGGGTAATTGTAAAAGGTTAAGAGCCTTTTCAGTTTATCTAACAAAATTTTAAAGCTAAGATGATTTTATTAAAAAATAATTTATATTCATTTACAGGGGTAATTCAAGCTGAATCTTTCCTTTCTAAGCGGTAGTCAGTGCACCACTCTTGTTTTTGTTTTTTTGAAGCGATTACATGTGCTTTCCAAATAAACAGTTAACACTATTCACCTCCCTTGCTGTCAGGACCCAAAGAGATTAAAAATTAGAAGCCCTCATTAATACTGAATTAATCTGAGGACCCCATGAGCTAACGGAGTACAAAAAAAAAGGTAAATGTTCAAAACATCGGTAGGCATGCAACTTTAAGAAGCCAAAGGGAGGGGAAAAAAACTTGGAAATGTCAAGATCACTTCACCTTATTCTTAAAAGAACAACACATGCCGTTAAGTCTCTCCGTCTACGTTTGTGTTTCAATCTTTCCTTAATGAGCCTCTTCAGCAGTGTACTAAAACACGACAAAGAAGGCATTTATCAACTCGACGTACTCTGTGAGTCTATGAATTACGGAGAAGGGCTTAGGTATCAGTAACCTTCATCCCACTCATTTTCACTGCACTTTCACACAAGTTATTGCTGTAATGTGCTAAGAGCACACAGGCTATTCAAAGTAACATGAGCAGCGAGCTCTCGGCCTTTAATATTTTTTAAAAGAAAAACAAATTAGGCAAAGGACCATAAAACTAAAATACTCCAAATACACCATCGCTTCTACCATAGAAAATTCTGCGGTGCCATTTCACCCTCCAAAGTCACATAAAAATATGCTGTTCAAGTTACAACCTCCCTGATGCGCACACCCTGCAAACTTTTCCGACAGAACCGTGTTGGGGCCCGGAGCCGCCACTGGCGTCGTGGCCAGTCCTCTAGCCCCGGGACTTCTCGCCCGACCTCCGGGCTCCCTCCCGCAGACGCGCGGGCCGGACCCTCCCGGGCGGTCCCCACACTCCCCCGGCGGCGCCGTCCTGGGGCGGGCGCGGCTCGCTCCAGGACCGGCGGGCCCGGCGAGACCGCGGCGGCGACCCGCCCGCGGGCCGGCCCAGAGCGAGGGGACCGACCTGGGAGCGCCCCGTTTCTCACAGACCCCAACATGGCGTCGGCCGCCGCCGCCCGCGACGACGACACCTCCCGGCGCCGCGACGGCCCCGGGACCGCGGGAGGAAGCGCCCGGAAAGTTTCGCTTCTCCCCTCCCGGCACGCCAGGAGCCCGCCGGCCACCAAGCCGGGCTGCACATACCCAGACGGGCACGGACGCCGGCGGCGAAGGTCCGATTCCTCCTAGTCGCGGACGCCGGGCACCGACTCTGCCTGCTCTCCCGCCCGGGCCTCCCAGGGTGTGTGCGGTCCGCGGCCCCGCGCAGCCAGCACGATCCGGACGCGGCGGGCGGGCGGGCGGGCTGCCAGAGCAGCCGCTCGCAGGTGACTCCTCCGCCCCTCCAGTCGAACCCCACAACGGCCGCCTGTGCTGGCCTCTCCCCTGCGCGTGCACGGGCGCGCCCCCGCCCACACGCCAGGCGCGAGCGCGCGGGCACGAGCACACCCACCCCGCTCGCTCCCCGCCCTTTCTCGCCTGTTCTCTCGCCCCGCCCCTCCCGCCCCGCGCGACGCACTCGAGGGGCGGGGCCTCGAGCGGAGGCCACACCCTACCAGACAGCCTGCTGGTGGGGCTCGTTCCTCCGCTGCCGTGCGGGGACGCGCGCGCGGGACGCGTTTGGGTGCGCGTCGGGCGCCTTGCTTGACTCTTCTGACGCGCACGAGCCTTGCAAAAGGACTGCTCAACTGTCTACAAAGTTCTTAGGGAGACTGGAAGAATGGAAGGAAGACCTACCCCCTCCCCGGTTGCCCCTTCCCCTAACAGGCCTCCCCAGGGAATTGAAGAACGAGAAAGAAAGGCTTTGGATTTAAATGCCGAAAAGCGTCAGTGTAGACATTTGTTTGCTACTCTCAGGCGATCCTGCGCGGCACGCCCTCTGCTTTCTCTAAAACCTACGTCTTGAAACGGAGGGAGCTGCGGCTACCACGCACGTACCCCGCATGCTGCACGCAGCCATTTGTTTTAAGTGCATGCCTTAGAACTCTGGTCTCTCCGGAACTTTTCTCTGATGCCACAAAACTTCATCTACCTACTTCACACACCTAGAAACTGTAATGACAGGATCGCATATAAGGTTAAATGTGCCCTTATTTATACCACAGCACCTGTTTGCTAGGGTTGTTCTATTAACTAGTACAGTCGTATATGGCGGCTACAGTGGGGAGCCATGGAAGGGTTTCTACAGGTGAGTGACACAATCCTGGATGGTCCCCCTGTGGAGGAGACTCAAGGAGAGAGGGGATGAGACGAAGTGTTTTGAAGGTAGATCGTACAACATTGTGCAGGCAAAGAGATTGCATGAAGGAGATGGAAAAGAGGATGAGAGGATGAGGACTCATGAGGTTTGTGGATGGCAGTGCCATTTTACTGAGCTGGACAAGACTGGAGAAGGCCAGGGTTTAAGCGTAGAGAGGACAAATAAATCAGTAAGTAATTAAAATCTAAGTATTTACCATCTCCCCTTGAATGCTGTCTTCAACTAAAAGTAAACCAAAGTCTTCACTTTTATGAAATAGGTATCCTTGAAAACTTACCCATTAGATTTAAGAAAAATTACAAGATCTTTGCCTTTCAGGCTTATAGAATTGGGTTCATTTAAACTCAAATCTTACTAATATTTTCAAGTTACTCCATGTTTTAGGCACTCTGCCAGACACTTTACACACGTTATCTTATTTCCTCTGCTCAGCAGTCCATGAGGTAGTTCCTATTTTTATCTTCATTTTGCAGATGAGATGTGAGGCTTAGAGAAAGATCTTATCACTTGACTTGAACAGGGTAGCATCGTTACAGGTTTGAGTCAGGAGTTGATCCTACTGCCTTTCAGTGACTTTGAGTCCCTTGTTTTTTTCATCTTGGTCAGTGCTATCCAACAGAGCTTTCTGCTATGATGTAAATATTTTATATCTGTACCATCCAATAGTCATGTGGCTATTAAGCACATGTGGTCAGTGTGACTGAGGGACTGAATTTTTTTTTTTTTTTTTTTTTAGACACAGTCTCACTTTGTTGCCCGGGCTAGAGTGCCGTGGCGTTAGCCTAGCTCGCAGCAACCTCAAACTCCTGGGCTCAAGCGATCCTTCTGCCTCAGCCTCCCGAGTAGCTGGGACTACAGGCATGCGCCACCATGCCCGGCCAATTTTTTCTGTGTATATATTTAGTTGGCCAATTAATTTCTTTCTATTTTTAGTAGAGACGGAGTCTCGCTCTTGCTCAGGCTGGTTTTGAACTCCTGACCTTGAGCAATCCACCCGCCTCGGCCTCCCAGAGAGCTAGGATTACAGGCGTGAGCCACCGCGCCTGCCCGGGACTGAATTTTTAATTTAACTAAATTTAAATTTAATTAAGACGTGGGCTGGGCGTGGTGGCTCATACCTGTAATCCTAGCACTCTGGGAGGCCCAGGTGGGCGGATTGCTCAAGGTCAGGAGTTCGAAACCAGCCTGAGCAAGAGCGAGACCCTATCTCTACTAAAAATACAAAGAAATTAATTGGCCAACTAAAAATATATAGAAAAAATTAGCCAAGCATGGTGGTGCATGTCTGCAGCCCCAGCTACTTGGGAGGCTGAGGCAGAAGGATTGCTTGAGCCCAGGAGTTTGAGGTTGCTGTGAGCTAGGTTGATGCCACGGTACTCACTCTAGTCTGGGCAACAAAGTGAGACTCTGTCTCAAAAAAAAAAAAAAAAAAAAAAAGACGTGGTTAGTGGCTACCATATCTGTCAACATAGCTCTAAATCAATGGTCTCCAAATTGGGGTGCACATTGCCCAGGGAGGACACAGAATATGCAGTGTGCAGAAAGAAAATATACATGTATATATTTAAAAATCATTTTTAATTTTGTGTGTGTATGTTTCACAATGTACCTATATAAATGCACACTATATGAATTATATAATTTTTATTTCACATATACAAGACTTACCATGTGCCAGGTATATGCTTTGTAAATATTAATTAATTTAATCTTCATGATTCTGTGATATACTTTTATTATCCCCATTTTACAAGTGAAAAAATCAAAGTAATATTTGAATGTGTCCAAGGACACAGGTAGTTGGTGGCAAAGCCAAAATTTGAATCTAGTCATTGTGGCTTCTATCTATGCCTTTACATACTTTACATTTTTGCTAATGGAGGTAAGTGACCAAAAATGTTTGGTGACTAATGCTCTAGACTCAACCTTAAACAACCAATCAGACATAGCAATTCCTAATTTCAAAATGTAAAGGGATTTTAGAGAAAATAATCTCTTAAATAAAGTTTTGTCTTTTTCCCACCAGTAGGTATTGCTGTGCACGTATAGAAGAATGAGGCTGAACAAAGGTAGGGTAGAGTGATGGTTGAGACAAGAGTCCTGGTGACATTTTACTTGTCTACAGAGACAACTATAGCTACACATGAAAGATATTTTGTGTATGTGTGTGTGTGATTATGATCCTATAACTTTCCCCATTAAAAAATGTTCACCTTTGCCAATTTTGTTCTAGTTATTAATTTAAAAAAAGATTTGTTTGTTTTGGAGACATTGAAGTAGAGGAGGCTGGGTGGCAGAAAACCTGGAGGAGGAGAATCTCAGATGGAAGAGCAGGTGGAAATAAAGCAGGGCGGAACTCAAACCTCATTTTCCCTGGGTGCTCATCTATGTGCAACTTAGTTGGTGATGACTCTAATTCAACAGCAATCAAACAAAGGTTTTGAAAAATCCTTGAAACAATAGATCAATGGGAAACATAAAATTTACCAAAACCTGATTTCTACCTACACACACACTTTTTTTTGGAATTATGTTTGAATTTTATTTTTGTTTCGGAAAAAGGTCTTATGCATAATTTCTTCACAGGGAGGCACCATGATCCACATGGTACTCTTAAGGAGGTTAATCCACCAGTGGATGTAGTGCTGGTTAGAAGTGGGAGACTAAAAGCAGAGAAACCAGTTAGGAGGGCATCTACACACACACTTTTTGTTTAAAATGAGTATACCTTTCTCATCTCTCCCTTCCTTGTCTATCCTAAACATCTTTGTTACCTCTCCATGTACCCACTAGAGCGCTTAGCAAACATTGGAGGCATTGTAAATTTTGTATTTATTAAAGATATTTTCTGGCAGATATCAGTGAAGTGACTTGTTCTAAAAACGTATGTTACAACAGTTGTCCAACAAGATGGAGACGTCTTGAAGAGTGGATGTGTTGTCTGATTTGCCCAAATATGCCATATAAGGTAAGAGCATTCCTCTCTCACTTAAAACAAAATGCCAACTCATCACAAAGTCCCAAAAGGCACAGCACAATCTAGCCCCTGCCATGCTCTCCGTCTTAAAATGATGCTATGCTCCACCAAACTCCAGTCATAGTGACCATCTGTCATTTCCTAAAATACATCACACTCGCTCTTTTCTGCTCTGGGTACCACTGCCCTGGCCACCCATCTATCTACCTACACCATTGCAAACCCGCCCCCTCCCTGTATGTCACATAGCTGTGGCTTCTTATCATCTTTCAGGCCTCAGAGAGGTCCTTCCTAGACACTGTGCCCAAGAGAGTGCCCATGTTATTCTTGGTCACAATCTTTTGTTGGTTTCCCTCACAGCACTTATAAATCCCCCTAGAGACTGGAAGCTCCATGAAGCAGGGACCTCATTGTTTTGTTCTCCTTTCTATCCATAGGTCCTAACAGGAGTGTGCACTGGCTTGTCAGCATTGTCAGCATTCCTGCCACCCTCTTCTTTTTTTTTTAGACAGAGTCTCACTCTGTTGCCCGGGCTAGAGTGAGTGCCGTGGCGTCAGCCTAGCTCACAACAACCTTAAACTCCTGGGCTCAAGGAATCCTGCCTCAGCCTCCCAAGTAGCTGGGACTACAGGCGTGCACCACCATGCCTGGCTAATTTTTTCTATATGTTTTTAGTTGGCCAATTAATTTCTTTCTATTTATAGTAGACACGTGGTCTCGCTCTTGCTCAGGCTGGTTTCCAACTCCTGACCTTGATCTATCCTCCCACCTCGGCCTCCCAGAGTGCTAGGATTACAGGCGTGAGCCACTGTGCCCGGCCCTGCCACACCTTTCTGTATTCTTCTCTGCACCTGTTGGGGGAAAGCTTAGAATTCTATTTTTGGGCCAGGCCTGGTCGCTCACGCCTATAATCCTAGCACTCTGGGAGACCAAGGCAGGAGGATCACTTGAGCTCAAGAGTTCAAGACCAGCCTCAGCAAGAACAAGACCCCATCTCTACTAAAAATAGAAAGAAATTAGCTGGACAACTAAAAAAATAGGATTAGCTGGGTGTGGTGGTGCATGCCTGTAGTCCCAGCTACTCAGGAGGCTGAGGCAGGAGGATCACTTGAGCCCAGGATTTTGAGGTTGCTGTGAGCTAGGCTGATGCCATGGAACTCTAGCCCAGGCAACAGAGCAAGACTCTATCTCAAAACAAACAAACAAACAAACAAACAACAACACACAAAAAAAACCCCTCTATTTTCCAGAGAACTTATCCAAAATGATTCCAGGCTAAATTCTGTACAAGGGAGACACATATGTAAGATTTGAAAGGCAGAAGAAAAGGAGAAACCAGTTGCTATGGTCTAAACATTGGCGCCCCTCCAAAATTTGTGTGTTGAAATCTAATCCCCAATGTGTTGGTATTAAGAGGTGGGCTTTGGGGAGGCAATTAGGCAATGAGGTCAGATCCCTCATGAATGGGATTAGTGCCTTTATGAAAAGGCTTGAGGGGCCTATTTGCCCTTCCACCATGTGAGGACACAGCAAGAAGGTACCATCTATGAGGAACAGGCCCTCATCAGATACTGAATCTGTTGGTGCCTTGATCTTGGACTTCCCAGCCTCCAGAACTGTGAGCAATAAATTTCTATTGTCTATAAATTGCCCAGTCTAAGACATTTTGTTATAGCAGCCCAAATGGACTAAGATACCAATGTAACTTCAAACAAGCAGCTCGGATCTTAGGGGGCTGTTTTCTTAGACTTCTGGGAAAACATCAGACAAATGCAAAAAAACAAATATTTCATTTTTTAAAAGCATGGAAACTGTATTCTAAAAAAAAAAAAAAAAAGGCAATGGAAATGTTCCAGGTTAAAAAAGGCAAAAGATACATGACAACTAAATACAATCCCTCACACCTAGACTTGCTCCTGTACTAGAAAGGCAGAATATTATTAAGGACAGTATTGAGTTGATTGATAAAATTTGAATATGAATGGAAAATTAGATTAAAATATTGTGTCAAAATTAAATTTACTGTCCTAGTTGCGTAAGAGAATATCCCTATATTTAGGATATACACACAGAGGTATCTAGGGGTAAAGGGCCATGATATATGTATTTTACCCTGAAATGATTTGGAAAAAAATGTTATACATAACATAATTTAAAGATTTTTCTTTTAGAGACCAGGTCTCACTTTGTCACCCAGGCTGGAGTGCAATGGCATTTTCATAGCACAATACAACCCAGAACTCCTAGGCTCAAGTGATTCTTCTACCTCAACCTCCCAAGTAGCTGGGACTACAGGCACAAGCCACATCTGGCTAAAGATTATATATTTATATAATATTTAACATATATTTATATTATATTTATATTATTTATATTATAATGATTTTATTATATAATATAATTATAATAATTATATTATATTATATTATTATATGTTATAATATATTATATAATTACATAAATATATTATATATTTATATAATATAAATATATAAATATATTATATAAATATATCATATAATATATATTAAATTATATAAAATATTTATATTATATAACTATTATATGCTTATTATATTATAATATAATTTATATATACATATATTTTCATATATAAAGGAGAGAAATTACATACATAAAGGCTAAAGCAAATGGAGTAAAATGTTAGTAGGTGAGTCTGGGTAAAGAATGTTTGGATATTCTTTGTACTAATTCTATTCTTCCAACCTGTTTGTAAGTTTGAAATTATTTCCCCAAAACAGTTAAAATATATATAAAGCACTAAACTACTCTGAATAATTCATGACAAACTAATATTGTTGTCTTAAATATTCAGTCCCAAAATGAGACTAGACTGACTGCTAAATGATTAGGAAGCAATACATTTTATGGTTTTTCCTAATTCCTGAGTTCACAGAAAGTAACTTTACTGCTATTGCAGAAGACAATATGTTCCCTGGCCATGGGAAAATAACCCATCATACACAGGGCATCTTTCTAAACAGTTAACTATGGGACATTTGTGGCTTTGCTAGCCACTGTGACCTACAAACCATTTGGCACAATCACATTTGCTGCAAATCCTGGGCTGCATGAAGTGGGAACAGATATTATATTCCTTATAAAAATGTATTACATATGGAGAATAATCCAAATTACAACCACATCCCCATATTGCGGCATTTCACACGTTTTGCTCTGAAGCAAGAAGGCCCTGGGCATCGAAATACCAGTTCTATGCCATCTTATCAAAGACCATTATGTCAGCTCTTAGAAACCCATTTAGAAAAGTTTCCCAGTTAAATGACATAGAAGGTTCCCTTAAAAAGATTGCAAGACAGTGAAAAGATTAGTGGTTGCCAAGTGGTAGCGGCGATAGAAGGATGAATAGGTTGAGCACAGAGTATTGTTAGGGCAGTAAAACTACTCCATATGATACTATAATGGTGAATACACACCATCATGCATTTGTCCAGCCCCATAGAATGTACTACACCAAAAGTGAAACCTAATGTAAACTATGGACTTTGGGTAATATTGACTCTTCCACATAGATTCATCAGTTGTAACTAACATACCACGCTGGTGCCAGATGTTGATAGCAGGGGAGGCTATGTGTATAGGGGGTCAGGGGATGTATGGGAACTCTGTACTTTCTGCTAAGTGTTGCTGTGAACCTAAAACTGCTCTAAAAAATAAAATCTATTCAAAAAAAGAAAGGAAAAAGTATTGTAAATGTCTCTTGGAGAGGTTGGAATGTTAGCTTGGGGAGTTATTTGAGAAGCTTTTTGGCAGGCAATTAAATTCATCTCTTGAGAGATTTATTGTAAATCATATTTTTTAGACTACTGCTCTTTTAACCATCTGTCAAGCTATCTCAGAATCAAAAAATGATGTTTAATTTTAAACAGAGACACATTCATATTTTTAAAAATTAAACTTTCTTGGCAGAAATTTGATCTTGGACTTGGGAGTCTTAACACATAAACCTAATATACGTCAAGAGTCTTGTGAATTTTCCTAACAATAGATATAAATTGAGAATTTGCCTTGATACAAACTAAGTTTATATATTTTTAACAAGGAAATTGTTTATTTGTCATATTGGAAATTAACGAATTAGGTTTATGCTTACCTCTGTCTTATCAGAAACATAAGGCTCAACACCCTACATTAAAATTCCCAGTAGATTTGTAAATTACATGTAAACTATATAAACTTTAGTAGTAAAAAGACATATCAAATACACCACTCTATTAATGTTTTATTTTTGACTAGTAGGATTATGCATGATTCTTTTTCTTTTTTTCTTCTGTGTATTTTAACAACTTTCTATAATATATATGTATTGTTTTATTAAAAAAACACAAGGCATAATCATGGGTAAGTTTTGAAATGAAGTATAAATCCTATTCAAATACTCATACACAGAAAGACACAATGGCTGCTTTCTTCTGTAGAAAATTCCTAAATTATTTGCACATTACCCCCCCTGCCAATAAAGGGAAATTATCCAGCAAATGCCTTAGTCCTCAACATTAAATCTTATGACAAATAAAACATTAACCTCAACAAGTAATTATTGAATAAGCTTACTCACTATGAAACTACCTCAAAATAAGTATACAACCTGCAAAGTTAGAACACTGTATTAAGGTTTTAAAATCTGGTGCCAGATTAAATAAAATTCAACAGAAACTTTAAATCCAAATATTGCCAAGAGAATCTATTTAAAAAGCAGTATATTTTTCCAGAACACTGGCATAAACATGTCATTCATACTCCTATGTAAAGAAAAGAAATTTAAGCACGGTTTCATTTTAAAAATTCATTTTCAGATAAAAATAAAAACTTTCATAGTTTGGAGCCAGATAGACCTGGATTCAAAATCTGATTCTGTAACTTTCTTAGCTGTATAACCTTGTGTAAGTGGCTTAATTGTTCTACACCTCAATTTCTTTATTTATAAAATTTGTAAGATAAGGAAAATAACTGCTATCCCCTAGGATTATAAAGATTAATGATAATGTAAATAAAATACATAGGACAGCACCAGGCAAATAGTAGGTACTCAATAAACAGTGCATATGGGGGTAACAGTTATAGTATTAAATGTTGTTGCTGCTGAAATTATTAATAAAAATATACATTTTTACCACCTATGTGAAAAGTTGGGAAATAGCATATTAAACCCTGACATAGCTGATTCACAGGTCCCTGGCCAATTCTTACAAAGGTCTTTCCTCCATATTTGTGTCTCTACAATGACTCTTTATATTTTTTAAGTTGAGAACACAAAAGAGCTGGGCACAGGCAAGACAAATGTTGTGTAAACAAGCCATTGTTCAGCTGCAACCACCCCATCCTACCCCTCACCTGGTCTCCTGACTCTGTCTGGAGCTTCCCCTGACACCTGTCTCCAGCCCTGACTTCTACCCCAATCCACCCACATGTTGCTTCACTTCATAGCTCAAGCTCAGCCACCAGGCAAGGAAGATGCCAGGGCAGACAGGCATGGCCAGATAGAAGAGGCCACCTGGTTCCAGAAGCAGGGCAAGGTAGCTGGACCAAGAGTGCCCCAGAGACGGGTCCATGCCCGCACAGAGCAGCTGCCCTGCTCCCCCTCAGTTGGGCCTCAGCACACACAATCACTATTTATGGCATTATGACTCACACATAAGGCAGTCATCTTTTAGGAAAGGAAACCAAAATTTGGAAATGAAACTAAGTGGCAAGGCAGCCAAGGGAGCCCGGAAACAGGGAAGAGAGGCAAGAGACATAGGCTCACAGCCAGAGACCAGAGGACGTGGTGTAGAGGGCTGAGTCTAAAATGGGGATCAAAATTCCTAAATGTTGGAAAGGAAATTTTGACATGGAAAACACTGGATAGCTTTCTGATGGTGACGCAAATTTATGAATGGTCTCTCCCGGCTTTGCTACATCTTCTTCCCGCTTTCTCCATTTACTGAACTTTTCTCTTGTCGTTTCTTTTCCATATCATGTCCATCATATCTCCATCGTATTTTCTCCTGGTCTCTGCTTTCTTGCAAGAAGAATCTCGATGCACATTCAGCATTCCCAGAAATGGACTATCATATATATATATAGAGAGAGAGAGAGAAATATGTTTATTGTAGATTTGAAGACCAAAATAAACATTCTACTTGGGGACAAGGTTGGGATGGAAAGAAAAAATAGATTGAACTCATCTTATTTATTTATATATCAATTCATTCACTTACTCAAAAGTATCTTTTGACTGCTACGAATTAAGTATTGTTCTTAGAGTTGCAGATGGCATGGAGTCGGGTAGGCAGGAGAGACAAACAAGGTCCCTGTCCTTGTGGAGCCTACGTTCTAGCAAGGGGAGAAAAGACACATAATAAACAAGATGATTGCAGACAATGGTGAATGCAATAAAAGAAATAAACATGGTAGGTACCATGATGTCACCTAGGACTGTTTAGGGTAAGAGGTACTTTAGCCTCATAATATTCATCACCACTTCCACCACCATTTCTCTTTTTGGAGAAGGACATCTGACAGTCTTGCAGTACCCTGTAAGTTGTTATGCAAATGCATCTTTAAGATAAGTTTCCTAGCCAAAAGTTCCTAGCATCTCCCACCATCACATACTCTCAACCAGATTATTGTCTCTCAATGTCTATTAGTAATTTCAAGTCTAGAGTAAGGGGAGAGAACAAGACTGAAAATATAGATTTGGGCATTATCCACAAAGACATGGAGAATGAAAATAAGGTTAGGGGTATTTGCAAGAAATTTTTAAGAATAAAACTTTTCAAAACAAAAGATCCAAAGATGAATGAGTATAACCTATCTGTTACAAATGGAACGTTTATGTCACCCCAAAATTCTTATGTTGGAATCCTAACCCCCAATGGGATGGAATTAGAAGATGGAACCTTCAAAGGGGATTAGTACCCTTATAAAAAGGACCCAAGAGAGCTCTCTCCCTCTTTTCAGCATGTGAGGATACAAAAAGAAGTGGGCAGTCTGCAACCCAGAAGGTCCTCACCAGAACTCAATCATGCTGGTAACTTGATCTCAGACTTCTGGCCTCCAGAAGTGTTAGAAATAAATTTCTGTTGTTGATAAGTCACCAAGTGTATGGTATTTTGTCATACCAGCCCAAACTGACTAAGACACCATCATAAAGAAATAGTGCTGGCCAAGCGCAGTGGCTTACACTTGTAATCCTAGCACTCCGGGAGGCCAAGGCGGGTGGATCTCTCAAGGTCAGGAGTTCGAAACCAGCCTGAGCAACAGTGAGACTCCGTCTCTACTAAAAATAGAAAGAAATTAATTGGCCAACTAAAAATATATAGAAAAAATTAGCCGGGCATGGTGGCGCATGCCTGTAGTCCCAGCTACTCAGGAGGCTGAGGCAGAAGGATTGCTTGAGCCCAGGAGTTTGAGGTTGCTATGAGCTAGGCTGACGCCATGGCACTGTAGCCCAGGCAACAGAGTGAGACTATGTCTCAAAAAAATAAAAAATAAAAAAAAAATAAAGATCATCAGGGACACATCTGTAGTTGACAAAGTTAGATTTCTTATTTGCTACAGCAAGGGGGACCACACACTATGGGGAACCATGAGTACTGAGGGTGGGGCTGGGCCCTATTTGGAGATTTAGTGAATGCCAGGGTGGAGTCAGCTGCAGGATGGTCTTGGCAGGGACTGGTCAGACCTTGCAAATGAGGATCTGCTGGAAGAGTCAGTGGCCTTATCTTTAGAAAATTTGTTTCCATGTGAAAATCTTATCTTGGAACAGAGTCAGGGAACATTTCAGAGAAGAGCCATTGCCAGGTAGCTGATGATGATGAATTCAGGCTCAGTTTCTTGAGTAAGACCTTTGAGAACATGAACAACTAACTGTCTCTGGTTTCCCCAGTGTAAAATGTAAGGTCGTACTGGATGGTCTCTATGAAATAGAATCATATTTAACCCTTCTCCTTATACCTTGTACTCCTTTACAATTTGCCTACTTGGGTATTTTTAAAACAGTGATTAGATGTGCTAGCTTTTGCCTAGAGTTCTATTTCTGGTCTTTGTTTTTAAGGAAAAAAATAGTTGAGTGGGGAGAATGCCTGACTTTTTCTCACTTCATCTCTCTTTGGGAAAGGAACACTGACCATGTGGTCACATGTCTTCATGACAGAGAATGCATTCAGGATAGAATAAATAGTTTTGACATATCTGTCCTGAAAAACACAAACTTATAAAGTGACAGCAACAGGACACAACCAAAGGTCTCCTGTGGTGCAGAAGCTGAGTTTCTGGAGCCAGCCGTGGGCCCAAGAAAATGTGTAATTACAGCCACAAACTTGTGTTATAGCCCCTTTTCCTTTCCGCTTTTAGCCGTGTCTCCAAAATGCTCCATTGGGCATGCCAAGCTGTGGGCTTATTTTGCTTTAGCTTATTTATTTTGCTATTTTTTGCCAAGAGAATGTGACTTTGGAAAGCCTGTCTTTCATCAGGTCACTGCAGGGACCGTTTCCGGCAAGCTGGACTTCATTCCTTGTCATCTCTCTCTCAGAATAATCACCCAACCAAACCACAGATTTGTATTCCAGGAGAATCACAGCCTTCAACAAAGAACAGGGCAGAATCTGCCTTCATCTCTGAGGGGAACGTGGATTGGTTTGAAGAGGGAGCTTCAAGGAGGGAGCTGGTGGGCAGAGCACCCTCTCCGAGGTCTGGGTTCCAGAGGTCACGGGGTACACATGCTCAGCCTCCACCCGCTGCCGCTGAGTTCTCCTGGATGAGGTCCTTCAGTGTCACAGATCTCTGGGAATCAAATATTGAAGCGGAGGAATGTCTCCTGACCCAGTCAGCAGTGAGGCAAGAGTCCCAAGTTCAAGAGTAAGAGGCAGTACTGTGGTGGGTTCCTCCTCCCTCCCTCTCACAGCGCCACTTCCTCCCTGGGCGTGTGGTTTGAGGGGCTGGCCCCACCTCCCACCCCTACGTCCAAGAGTGGGCCGTGGGCGCCTTAAGCCAATCAAGACAAACCCCACCACACTGGTTCTGAGATAATCGTCCGGCCCAAGCCAGTCCTGTCAGGTCCAACAGCACCAAGTGCAAGGTGGTGGAGTGCCAGGGCGGCAGGTGCTTTTCCCTGGGCTGGAAGCTGGCAGCAGGAGGAGGAAGCAGCGGGTGCCATCCTGAGGGGATAAAGGAAAGCCAGCTCCGAAGAGGCATGTTGGAGACATGGAGGGAGAAAACCAGGTCATTTGAGTGCCGGGGTCAGTTATTGCCCAAAGCCAGCCTTGTCTTGGCGCCTTTGAACCCAATGAGCCAACACATTCCCTTTACTCTTAAATATCACTGCAAGTTATGTTCTGTGTTACTCACAACCCAAGATCTAGGATGTGAGTGCGGCTGCCCGGGGTCATGTGTCTGTGACATAGCTCTTCGACCAGAGCTCCTACAACTGAGACAGAACCACCATGGCAGGAGCTCTTGGTATCAGGACATCTGAGCTCTAATCGCACAGAGACTGAACTCAGTGGCTTCCTCTGTGACTCCAGCCCTCACATATGGTAGGGAAGATCGTTCCTGGCCTAACAAACAACTGCTGTGACATTCTAGAGTGCCAGGGGAGAGCACATTAACAGCCGCAAGCTCATGCAGTTGCCGTCCTCCCAGGCACGGGCGGGCACTCCTCGGGGAGACTCCACTGAGGCCCGCCTTAGGGGAGCCAAGCCAGCATAAGACCTCAAGCCGTCTGCCTGGGAGGAAGGTAGCGGGACAGGAGGGGACGCCCAGCCTGTGCAAACCCGTGTGCAGGTGAGGGCCCTGACCCCACTACCCACCCACCCCAGGGGCTGCACTTCTACTCACTGTGATAACGGTGGCTGGGAGAGTGACCTTGCTGCTCTGAGTCCACAGAGAGGGCACCTGGCCTGCCAGGCCATTGTCAAGGATTCGAGGATTTGATTCCATGGAGCGGCTCCGCATGCCTGGGGATGACTCCTTCCACATCTTTGTGAGCTGCTTTAAGAGAGTCTCAAAGATTTGCTCATGAATCCATGTAGTATCTCTGGAAAGCAAGTTATTTTCTTTGCTTGCAAAAAAGTCAAAAGACCTGAGAAGACAAGGAGTCAGTGGCAAGCACCGGCCAGCTGGAAACACAGCAGCAGTGGGACACCTCTCCTGCAGGCACCCGGCTGCCTCTGGATCGGCCACTGGCAAGTGGCTCTCGCCAAATCTGGCGGGTCTGCTACTCCCTGGGTGGGCGCCTGCACTGTGGGAGAAGCGGCTGGGTGTTTACCCCTCGGCCAGGCTTGTGGGCCCCATGGCCGCCCTCCACGCTTGCTCCAATAGGCACAGCTCCACAGGGCGGCTTTCCCGCCTCCCCAGCCCGGGATGGCTTGTATTGACTGTGTCTTTTATTTCCTGTTTGTGACGCTTTGACATCCGTGCCCTTGCTGACCCTGGAGGGGCTGCCCCTCCCAGGGCTGGCCAATTTGTGGAGATAGTAAATGACTCCTGCAAGAGCACGCTTTTCAAATAGAAACTGGCCAATCCAGAGCACGTACTCTACCACCTCCCTTGTTGGACTCTCACACTCTGGGCTGCTATGTCCTGGGGACAGCCCTTAGGCCCCAGAGCCCTCTGAAGTTAGGCTCGCTGCAAGCCAGTCCTGAGCCTGCTTACCCTACCTCGCCTGCTCCTTCCCACAGAAACTTCCATGAAGGCTCTTGCCTATGTTCTCCTCCAGCTGCCCGGCGCTGCCCAGTTGGCCCTGCATGATGTGACATGCTCCCTCTTGGGCTCTGACAAAGCCATCCTTTCAGCGCAGTCCTCTGCTGACCTGTCGGCCTTGCTGTACCTCCAGTTTTCTATCAACACACCACATTTGGAAACGTGCCGTGGTGGCAACAGCCCTCACTCAGACTTCTGGTTTCGGCCATACATCCCAAGAGGAGCTCAGTTATGCTTCGTGCCTGTCACAAATGTCAACTCATTGTTTAAAGCTTCAAATTTCTCAACAGAGTGGGAAGCCGTTATTGTTGTTGTTCTTTCCATGTCTCCACAGCCCGAGAGATAAACATCAGCCTAGAGTTTGGAGAAGGGGCGGTTTATTTTTCTTGGAAAACGAAGGAGAGAGGAGGCGAGTCTTGCATCAGCGAGCTTGCCCCTGGAGAGCTGCTACGGCGACTCGCGCCCCATGAGCAGGCCGCCTTGTGAACGGCCATAGCTGCTACCTCCTTCCGCAGCGCAGGGGAGGGTTCACGCAGGAACGCAAGTGAGGCACGCGGCATGTCCTGCCCTCAGGGTTGCAAACGCCAGGCCCAAGTGGCTCAGAGCTAACTGCTGCTCAAGCCCCCTGGCACGGGCTTTTGCTTGAGTCGCTCCAGTTTGGAAAGACAAAATCTGTGTGTTAAAATTCACGTATGAGCCACCCGGCCTTGCCATCCTCCTCACTGCACACCAGTGACGTCAACATCAGTCTAGGAACAGGACCCAGAGGAAGTTTCTCCTTGTCTATCACATTTATTTGTCTTTGTTAGCATAGCCAGCACGTTTCGCGTTTTTATCGCCCCATCTCCAACAACGCCGACATCCAAGCACAGCAGACTTCCACGGTATGTTAGAGAAGCCGATGACTTAGGAACAACATCAAAGGACAACGAGTCAAATGAGGATAAACTGACCCTCTTTTGCTTGCTTGCTGCCATGCTATGTACTAAGGGAGGAAGGGTGGATTTTATGGATCTTGAAAAATAATCTTATGTCATTTTAATTAACTAGAGCATGCTAGTGAAATCATGAGGATGAAGTGGGGATTTTTCTACTCCTGGCTTCCCTGCAAGCTCTGTTAGGACAACCACGAGCCAGTTCTTTGGGGACAGTGGGTCCCTACAAGCCGTGTACACAACCCCTCTGTAAAAATTCCGAGAATTAATGATGATGCCCGATAACACTACAACTGAAAAACACTGAAACACACCACGGCCCGCGCTTTCTACACTCTACGAAAGGAACCTCATTGCAAGAGGCATCTGAGTGCAACGTATCATGTTTGCAGGTAACGGCGCTCTGAGGAGACAGGATCCACATACCTCCCCGGTGAGGGTCCCCAACAAAGACAAAAGGAACAAAGTCTGAGAGCAAAGCTCTCCTGCACTCCTTTGCAGCTTCACTCTCCTTAGCCTCTCTCCCAGGTGTCCTGACTGCCTCTTTTCAAGAAGCCGCTGGTGGCCTCCCCAGCGCCATTTATGCCTTTTTTCTTGAACAGGAGTCTGATATTATTCTGGGTGTTGCTGTGTCGTTGTATAAAAATGAACTTCTCATCCTCCACTGCAGCCACCGGTGGTCAGGGCACACAGTTCTAGCCAAAGAGAAGTATGTTGACACCAGTGGGAGGGCTTTGAAGAACAATCCCTAAAGATCTACTGGTGTTCCCTCAATCTTCTTCCTCATTGGTTTCTTCTTTTTATACATTTATTTATTTATGGTCAAGTGAAGCAGTGAGAGGGTTTCTTCTTTTTAAACCTGAAATGCAGATTCGATGGCTGAAGATACAGCTGCTACTGGATAATGAAGAAACCCTGAGTATAGAGGCCATGTCTGAGGAGCAGGGACCCCGAGGTGAGGCCATTTCTAAGGACAGCAGAGTATACAGTTAGCAGTAGACTGAGACTTCGAGTCATCATGAAATCCTCTGCCAGACTTGGACTCCCATCCTAAGAAGTTCATATTATGTGGGTGAAAAGTGGGCCCCCATGACCTTCAGCCACCCTTTGACAGTAACCTAGTGCTTTCACTTCCGTGTCCCCACCTGCCCATGTACACACACAAACAACTGGACACTTGTTCCTGCATAGAATCTGTTCTTTGGACTTCTGTCCATTCAATTTTCTCTTCCCCCCCTTTTTTTTTTTTTGTGAAAAGTGACCCATTTCCTTGGGTGGTGGCATATTTTTAAGTGAGAAAGAAATGTCATTGGTAGAGAACTATTTCTTAGTGTCTCCTACACAAGACGAGCTTTAGCACTGTCTTGCTTTCCCATGACCTGCTGTCCCTCAGGGATGTATGTCTCTCTCGGTGTCTCTCTAATAACCCATGCACATCTTTCAAAACTCAGCATTGTACACCCTCTTCTGAAAAGCTCCCCTAATCTGCTTGGGCAGGGTCTGGGGCTCCTTTTCTGTGCATTCAGAGTGACCTCTTGTCTTCACCAAAACCTGGCACTGGGGTAATTGGCTATTATTTGACGTGTCCCTCAGGTGATCTTAGAAAGGTCAGGGTTAGTGTTCATTTATCCAGCCTCTCCCTAGTTCCTGGCTCTCTAACAAATGTTTGTTGAATGAATAAGTGAGTGCCTGAGCAGTGTCCTTCAAATTTAGCTGAATGCATCTGTTGTGACATTGTAGGGTACTTGCTTAGATATTCTAAGAACATCTGCATGCAGCTGTGGCCCAGCGATTCCTCTGCTCCCTGAGGAAACAGTGGAGCATGGAATACCATCTCCAGCTGAATGTGCGAGTGGCCTCTCTCCAGGCCAGCAGCAAACTGCCCTTAAAACCCGCAGAACTGTGCAACAATAGCACTGTGTTCAGCTGCTGAATTTTGGATGGTTTGTTACTTGACAGTAGATAACCGATATACGATCCTTTTTCCCTAATTCCTTATTGCCCCACTAAGGAAGCAAGCTGAGCATGTTTCCTGCACCCTAAAACAGTGGATGAGCGATCAAAGACCTGAGAGAGGCACATGCATCACCTCAGAATGACGTGTACCCCAGTGACTCCAGAGCGAAGACACAGCCCCTTCCTCTGGTGACAGATACAGTGACACAGGCCTGGGGCCAGGAAAGAGGACACTCGTGCTGCTTCCAGCCCAGCTTCTCTGGCCTCAGTCTCCGCTGTCACATGAGCAGCCTGAGTTGGCACAATGGGTTTTCAAAATGTGCTTTAAAAACTGTAAGTTTTCCACTTGGATGCCATGGGGCAAGGCCATAGGCATCCCCATAACCTGGGCGGCGGTACCTCCCCTTCTGGGGGAGAAGGATTTCTTACTTTTGCATGGGTTTTATATATGGGACTTAATACTTGAAAATCACTGAAGGAGATTATTTCTAAAGGCCTTTGGGGACGTAACGTTGAGTCAGTCAAAGGCCATGGCCCCGGGATCCCACTCTCATTCAACGTCTTGATGCAAACGTCCAGTAGGAGCTCGTGCCCAAAGCCCCGTGGTTTCACACGAGCCGCAGGGCATGCAGGTGAGTGACTGTGCTCAGCACGAGGACCTGAAAGGCCTGCTGAGGTCTGCAGTGCCAGTCAATCAGGGCGCTGCCTCTGAGAACTGCCATTTAAATGCTCTCAGGTGCAGCTGAACTATCACAGACTCTGGTGATGTGTCACCCATGGCAGGGAGGGCTTGGAGCAAACATTCTGCTGCAGAATAAAAGTGACAAATTTTAAAAAGCTACTTTAAAAGGGCCATCTATCTGCACCAGGGATAAATGTGGGTTTATCCTAGTCCCAGCTCAGCCACCTCTCTGGGTGCCGATGCCTGGTGCTATGCTCACCGTGAAGGGGGCCGGCAGTGCCTTTTACTAAAAGGCACTGTTCTGTAAAATTTGGATTCAGTCAAATTCACCCATGGATCTAGAAGACCACATGTGGCCCCAAGGCTGCAGTTTCCCCACCCCAAAACCCTCCGGCTCTGGCTGGAGGTGGAGGCAGGAGAAAGGTCGGTGCTCCTGTCCACCCCTCTGCCTCCCGCCCTGACAGCCAACCTCAGCAGCACCGCTCTGACCGGGATTCTGCCGGACGCCTCATGCGCAGTGTTATACTGAATTCAGATCACAGCCCTATTGCATGCAGGCTGATTACCTCCAGGCTACAAACGAGAAAGGTGCACCTGAAGAGTTCAGCAAAGTGACCCAGACCAGCCAGCTACAATTTGACTTTGCGCCTCCTGTAAAAGCTCAAGTGAGTGGGTGCCGCTGGGCCTCGGGTGGGTGTATGTCCACCCTAGAATTCCCTCAACATCATACACTTCTACAGCCTTTCCCTGAAACTACAAGAAATCCATCCAGACCTTGCAGGAAGAGAGAAGCAGAATAGGATGTCACTTCCATGACCACCAGCATCCTATCTTATTAATCGGGGAATTAACCATTGGCGGGGCAGCTCTCAGCCTGCTTTCTGCTTCTGCTGGTAAAGCAGCTGTCTCTTGATGAGGACAACCGGGGGTTTGCACAGGGGTATTGGCAGTTCCAGCCACACACTGGGGCCACTGTGGCCTCCCACCTGCTGTCTGTGGACCCCAGTGGCCTTTGCCCTCATCCATCTCCAGCCCAAGTTCTCAGACATGTGGCTTCTAGCAAACATCAAATGCAGTTTGGAATGCCAACATGAGGCTGTTTTTCCACTGAACCATGGCTACTGGCCTCAGACCTGCAGCCGCAGGGGTTCACTCTGCGTTAGGAGGTGGAGAAGGCAGAGCCCAGGCAGCAGGGCCCCCTGAGCCTGCAGAGGCCAGCCCCTCCTCTGCCTCTGGCTTCAATGGAATCTTGTCTTCACACTAAAAGATTCAGTTCAAAGAAAAAAACAATATATTTCTTTTTTTCTTTTCCCATTTGATATTAGAAGCAATTGCCGTCACTCCCTTGTAGCCACCAAGTTCTCAGGCTGCACCAGGCTCTTGAGGCACTGGGGAGCTGTGGCTGCCAAAGGACCCCGGGCAGACTGCGGCCACGGGGCTGTGATTGGCACTCACAATGGGCTGTGACATGCGGCACCAGCGCCATCAATCACGACACGGGGATATTCAGTGTGGAAAGCACACTGCTTTTTTATAGAAAATTACTCCCCCCTAAAATCCCCCATCCAAATGAAGCAGAGCATATTCCAAATGGAGAAATACAGAGGGAAAAGGGAGACAGGCAAGGGCAGCCCACCCTGGATCCTGCCCAGGCTGGGTCCCCAACCTTGTGCTGGCCTGTCCCGGACAATCACCACTTCCTGTGGGCCATCAGACCTCTCTGTTTCATATTCTGAGTGTTGTTTTCTTTCTGGTTTCCAGTGTTGGATTTTCTGAATTTGTGTCGTTCATGGAAATATTAATATTTCCAATCCCTCCTCCACGTAGTCCATGTAACTGCACTTTGCAGGGTCCGGACTCATGTGACACAATCAGAAAGTAATCTCTTTGCCTCTCTGTACCTTTAGAAAGTCTTTGGCAGAGGGATTCCTCCCCCCGCCCCTGGATGGCAGTGCCAGCAGGACTTGTCCTTCTCTTGCTGTCCTTTTAAACTCTTGATGGACGTATTCTGGTTATTCACATCATCAAACGTCTCAGAACATAGCATAAATTCAGGAATTTGTGTTCCGTTCACGTCAATCAACCCTCTGCCAGAGGCCCGTGTGGGAGGCTGGCCAGGCTGGGGGCCGGTGTCTCCCTCCCACTCACTGCGAGGCTGGACTGCCCCACGCCAGGGCTTGGCAGAGGGGAGGCGAGCAGGAGAGCCCCTAGGGACCTGCCTTGTGAGCCTGGGGGGTGCCCTTAGCTGGCCCTCTTAGGGTGTTCTGGCTGCCGTGGTCCCCCCCTCGCTGGGGGTTCTCTCACAGCAGCCCCTTCACCTGCAGTCCGGTTCGCTTCTTCCGTGGTTGCTGCCGTGGGAAGTTAGAGGTCAACTCCAGCTTCCCCTCACTGGATGTGTGGGGCTGGCCCTCGATGTCACCTCCTGCAGCAGGCCCTGGGAGGGCAACCCCCCAGTACAGTGGGTCTGGGACATACCCACCCTCGCGGCCAGGCCAGCGCCTGGTGGAAGCTCCAGTGCT
The DNA here is from genome assembly GCA_963574885.1 of Lepilemur ruficaudatus. Lineage (NCBI taxonomy): Eukaryota > Metazoa > Chordata > Mammalia > Primates > Lepilemuridae > Lepilemur > Lepilemur ruficaudatus. Next base: position 6,417 of record CAUYRT010021414.1, on the reverse strand, counting down.
TACCCAGGAGGGCAGGCGAGCTCTGCACAGGCTCCTGTGGAGCTCTGACTTGAGGTCAGATGGAAAATGCCCGCTACTCCTGCCAGGGGGCTGGAGACACCACCCACATCATCGTCCCCACGAGTGGCCTCCCAGCCTCCCGCTGAGGCCTGCATGTGCTTTAACAGGGCTTCGGGTGGCAAGACCAATTTCTAATGAATTCCTGTGTAAATTTTGCCTGAGATCCAGCACCTTGTTTGAAACGCAGCCATAAATGTGCCCTGCTGTCCAAGCTGCAGCTTCATTTTAACATCTTTCATCTCTGGGAAGGAATTATTTCCATTGAAATACATAGATAGCAAGGGGATTTAAAATTCTCTTTAATAAGCAAAACAACAAACGTGTGGAAACCTCTAGGAAATGATCACGTGGGGTTTCCCCATTCAGAGCCCGGCCCCGAGGGGTGCAGTCCCTCCTTACCCCCCTTACCCTGCCAGGGTCAGAGCCCACGGGTTCCCTGCCTGCATGCCTTAGTTGTTCTATTTAAACAATCCTCTGCTTTAGGGCACTTTTATGTGACCTATTGACCATATACTTTTCTAGCTTTTAGATAGAAAACTGCATTAAAAAGGAATTGGCAAATGAGCAGCCCACGCCCCTCTTAACATTTGATATATCTTGAAGCCAAGAGGGTCTAAATATTCCCTCCACCCCCACGCAGCTTGTTCTGGCAAATGTGGTTTTAATCCAGAGCAATGAATTCTGCAAACTCACATCTCAGGCATGTTCCTAATAATAGACGCCTCCCCGCCCCCAAGCTGGCGGCGAGTGTGGCAGGTTCCCAGGAAGGCTCCATCATGATGCAATGCGGCTGTCAGGGCCTGGTCCCAGCGGCAGCTGCGCTGATTACGGCTGGCTGCGGGCTGTTTCACTTATGATCCACTCCTCCCTTTCAAATTCCATCAGGGCACATGCATGGAAGTCAAATTAGAGGTCCCAGCCAGGGCTTGGGCTTGGGAAATGCACTTTCCCCTCCTTCTTCTCAGAACGGTGGTATCCTAGGAGGCCACAGAGGGGCCACCGCCTGTGTCTCCAGCTGCACGCCCACGCTAAGAGACTCACAGTGCTTTGGGTTTTTTTCTGAAATCCCTTATTCCTCTCCTTTTTACCACTCTGGCTTGAGTCCCCACTCTCAGTGGATATTTCAGGACCTGTGCTCACCATCCAAACGTGCTCGCCGCTGCTGGGGGACACTTGGTGGGAATGAGCGTGCCCTTCAAAGTCACCAACTGTCATTGCGCCTTCAGTCCCTTCCCACTTTCAGACTTTCCTTCTAATTCATGTCAGTCATCCTCACCACTGAGTGACCCCTCCCAGTCATCCTTCCGGCCTGCTCTCCGGGCGTCAGGCTGTTGTCTGAGCTCGCCTGTCTCTCCGTGGTCTGGGCCAGGGATTCTCCAAGCTGCCACCTTGACTTTCCAACAAGAAATTTCTATCAGACAGAACTGCACTCTTTATCCATCTCTGTAGACACATATTCATTTTCAAGAGCTTTTGGCACCTCATTAAAACAAAAGGAGTCACTTGGTCAAGGACTTTATGGAAAGACATTATTAGCTGGAGTATCTCTTCCCTGTGGCAGCCAAGAAAGCATTTCCAATTAAGGCTTGGTCTCAGGCACGAGTGGCGTTCATTCATGTTCGCAGGGCACGTGCAGGCTGCTCAGATGAGGTTAAACCGCGAGCTGGCCAGAGCAGTAGCAAATTAGAGAAAGAGCTGGAGTAAAATTAAGAAGAAACGAGAGTATTCAGACGCCAGAAAAGAAAAACAAAAGACTGACTCAGAGACGTGCTCCAGCTCTGACGGGGGGGTATCTGCTCAAAAGTTTCAATTTGTGAAAAAGGCCATAAACCAAAGCAAAAGGGATTATGTTCACTCAAATGTATGCTTTTTTGGATGTATACAAAATCAGTTGTTCTAAGAAGAATTTTCTGAGCATTTCATGCAGGTCACTCAAGGGAGAGAGGACTCTGCAGCCCTTTCGGCCCAGCATCTTGCCGGGTGTCCCAGCGGGAGGAGTGCTCCTGACCTGCCCGCTCCACGCCTGAGACGAGCGCCAGGCACGTGCTGTGGTCTCTCAGGTGATGTGCCTGAAAGTCAGAGCTCATGAAAGACCTTCTGGGCTGCCTCCTCCCATCCATACCTGTAATGGCTGGAGAAAGTTAGAGTCTCTCTCTCTGCCCGCCCCATCCTCCTCATGCCAGTTACTCCAAGCATGCTGGTCCCAAGATATGGATCTGTAGGGGAGGGGTGAGGGGAGTGAGGCGGAAACCCAAGTTCTCCCAAAGCCCTGTGTGGGAGCTGCTTGTTGCCTTCCCAGCCCCCAACAAAGTGCTTCAGCCGCCTCCGGTCTGCTCTTGTTTTCCTGCCTTCACCTCCTGGCTGAGGTCTCAGCATCACACAGATGACCTGCCTTTCCTGCGGGTCCTCGGGGTCAGTCGCTGGGTCAGGTGGGGACAGACATGAAAGCCCGTCTTCATGGAGCAGGATCTGGCTGTGAAAATTCCCCCGTGTCAGTCTCTTTATCGGGAGTGATGGTTACTGGTCTGGAACAACAACGGACCACGGAGGGATGGATCCAGGGCTTTCAAGTTATGGTCCTCCTGGGGCCAAGAGGTGGCCGTGGTGTGTGAAACTAAGGTTTCACGATTAAATTTTGAAAGTTTATGACTAAAGTTTAAAAAGCAATGATTATATAACTTTTTGGTGTTTTGGTTCTTTCTTGGTAAGTGTTGATAAATGGTTCCAGGGTAATCATGTGTGCTCCAACAGCTAGCCTTCTGAGTGGACAGTTGCACAAACTCCCTTGCTTCTAGCATACCAGATGTGCTGGGATACCAGGTGTGCTGGGATAGCAGGTGTGCCAGAGGTATCTGATGTCCCAGAAGTACCAGGTATCCCAGACGTAGCAGATGTTCCAGAGGTACCAGGTGTCTCAGAGGTGCCAGGTATTCCAGGGGTGCCAGGGGTAGCTTAGCACTTTCTCTAGCTGGAGATACACTATTGACTAATTTGTTTTCCTCTGAAATAAGAATTTTATTCATTGCTTTTCACACCTGAAAATGTTTTCTAAAAAAAAAAAAAATTTTATAGTAAATACAGATAGTAAAAATTAACTACAAAAATTATTTTTATAGTAAATGCAAATAGAAAAAAGAAAAAAATTAAAACTATTTATAATCCCCCATTCAGGAATAACCACTTTAAATATTTTAATGTCAGCTATTCCAATAATTTTTTGGTTTTATATATAAATATGCATATGTATACAGATATACACTCTTCGTGTGCCATGCCCGAGAGCCCCAGGAGGCAAGGAACGGAGGTCCTCCGTCCAGCAGCCTGCGAGGAGCTGATGACCACGTGGTTTGGGACTCAGATCCTCCCCACCTTGAGCGTTAAAACAACTCTGGCCCAGCTGGCACCTTGATTACAGCCGACAGAAGACCCTGAAGTCCATGATCCAGCTAAGATGGGCCCGTATTCCCCACTCAACAAAACTGAGATAATAAATGGATGTTGTTTCAAACTGCTAAGTTTTGGGGCCATTTGTTGTGCAGCAACAGATAGCTAATACCGAAGCCCCCTCCGATCCCTGTCACCAGACGGACTCTCAGGGAATGCCGACGCCCCTTCCGTCTTCCCAGAGCACTCAGAGCACTCTCAGTGGACCTTCATCACCGCATTGACCCCAGTCTTGCAATTATCTACTTAGATAGTCTATCACATACTGTCTCTTCATGTCCCGAGCTCCTAGCATTTTTGCTTTTTCACTTATGAGTAAGTGTCAACAAATGTTTGCAAAATGGGTGTTAAGGGATTTTGACCCACCATAGGTGATGTGAAGTCACGGGAGAATTTTTTAAATAAAAATTTGTATTGTGTGATCCTCATGGACTCCCAGGTAGTTGGCAGCAATAGTACAGGAGAAGATCCTTGTGCCCTTCACTCGGTTTCCCCCAGCGGTACCATCTGGTCAAACTGTGGTGCAGTATCAGAACAGGAAATTGACGTTGATACAATCCACACACTTCACTCAGCTTTCTCCAGCATCACATCACATGTGCTTGTGTGTGTGCGTGTGCACGTGTCTGGTTCTCTGTGATTTTATCACAAGGAGTATCATATATCCACCACAACGCTCAACACACTACATGGTTCTGTCCTTACAGGAATCCTGTGCTGCCCTTTGATGAACACACCCACTTTCTCCCCCACTCCCACCCCCAGCCCCAGCACCCACTAATCTGTCCCCCATCCTACTAATTCTGCCATTTCAAGGATGTTATGCAAGGGGAACCATAGAGCATGTAACATTAAGGATTGGCTCTTTTCACCCAACATAATTCCCTTGAGATTCACCCAAGTGTGTGTTTCAAAGCTTTGCTCCTTTTTGTTGCTGAGTAATGCTCCACAGTAAGGGTATGCCACATGCATGCAGGCCACCAGAGGGCTTTTGCTTCCATGTGGAGGAGACTGTGGCTAGGTTACGGCCAGGCCACAGCTGCCAGGGTACAGGGGCATTGTGCTCTATCAGATGTCCCCACACAGCTGACCCTACCTCCAGCCCACCGTGAAAATGGCACAAACCCTCCTTCTCTGGGGAAGTTCCTCCAGCAGAGGGAAAGCATAGCATGGGGTGTTGGAGGAAAGCTTAACGGAATTCCATTATTTATCATAGAGCACATATTGAAGTGCGTTTTGGAGCTAAGAGGCAATAAATAAAAAACTGGCATGGTATACATAAATGGGCTTATCTCTTGGGTCTCTCTTCTATTTGATTTATCTATGTGTTTCTCCCTCCACCAGTATGAGACTGTCTTCATTATTGTAGCTTAGTACAGAAAGCCTTAATGTTCGGTAGAGTGATTTTTTTTCCACTTCGTTCTTTTTCAGATTTTTTAAGGTATTCTAGCACATGTTTCTTTCCATATAATTTTATAATAAGCTTGCCAGTGTTCACAAAAAAACTTGCTTGGGTGTTTAGAGGAATAGCATTAAACATATGGAACAGAATTGTCTTTATTATGTTCAGTCTCCCAATTCATGAACATAGTATGTCTTTCCATTTATTCAGGTCTTCTTTGATTTTTTAATTAGCATTTTATAATTTTAGTACACAGATCCTATCTATGTTTTGTTAAGTTTATATTTAGGTATGTTTACTCTTGCTCTTCGTTTTTCAGATTTGGTAAATTCTATTGATCTGTCCTCATGTCTATTAATTCTATCCTTCTCATATACACTCTACTATTGAGCCCATTTAGCAAGTTTTCAAAACAAAAATTTGTTATATTTTTCAGTTCTATACTTTCTATTTGATTGTTTCAAAACTTCTATTTATTTCCTAGGATTGTCTATTTTTTAATTTGATCAAGATAATTTGTAGTTGCTTATTGAATCATTTTTATGATGACTTCCCAGTTCTTGTCAGACAATTCCAACATCTAATTCATCTCCATGTTAGCATGAGTTGATTATCTGTCATTCATGTTGTGATTTTCTTGGTTCTTGGCATGATGAGTGATTTTCTATTGCTTTCTAGACATTTGCCTATTGCATTGGGAGACCCAGACAAATTAAGAGAAAAACCATACTCTTTTGTTTTTGTTTGAGGGTACCAGGTATCACTCTGTTGCCCAGGCTGGAGTGCACTGGTGTCATCCTAGCTCACAGCAACCTCAAACTCCTGAGCTCAAGTATCCTCCTGCATCAGCCTCCCAAACAGTTGGGACTATAGGCACAAGCCACCGTGTCTGGCTAATTTTTTTTTTTTTTTTTTTAGTTTTTTGTACGTTGGAGCCTTGCTTTGTTGCTCATGCTGGTCTCCAACTTCTGGGCTCAAGTGATCCTCCTGCCTTGGCCTCCCAGAGTGCTGGGATTATAGTTGTGAGCCACCCCATCCAGCCCTAAACTATACTCTTTGGAAATACAGGTTGTAGGATGAAAACCTTGAAACATGTATGTAATTAAAATCATACAATTAGAAAAAAACAACAAAGCAAAACAAAACAAACCAGTCCTTTTCAGGAACACAAGCACCATGAGTCAGGTGGGAGGCTGCGAGCCCTGGCCTCAGGCTCCCTGGCTCACCCCGGCCCCACCTCCGGAGAAACAGACTGGGAGCCTAATTCCCAGCAGAGAAGCCAGTCGGGGGTCTGATACACCTCTGGTTCTTTTTCTATATTTCCTGCTAGACAAACAGTAAAAGCAAAAGAATTGTGCAAGTATTCATTATGTGTCGGGAGCCAAGCCGGCCATAGTTTTGCTTTGCCTGAGCCTTACCCTTCCCCCCTCTTAGCTGAAGTTAAGTTTCTGTTTCCCTGGAATGATAAGTTTCGCTTTGCAGCCAATGACGTGGTTTTGCATTTGCTATCC
>CAUYRT010021413.1:0-23101 GCA_963574885.1 Lepilemur ruficaudatus | reverse complement strand
TAGGTCCAGTGTTCATATATGTGCAGATTTGGTTTCAGGTTTCTATACTATTTCATTCCATCTAGTCTGTACTTGCCTAGACCAATGCCAATTCCAATTCCACAGCCAAATTACTAGAGCTTTAAAATACTCCTTGATTACATCTTTATGTAACAAGATAAGTCAACTTGAGTGGTAATACATTTTGGGAAATCAGCTCACTACAAATTGTGACTGTAAACATTGTACTGTAAATGCTTTGTAGTTTTCCCCCAATTAAAAAAAAAAAAAAAAGTAAAAAAAAGTAAAATACTCCTTGACATCATACTCAATTCACCCACCTTGTCCTTCATTACAAATTTCTTGACTATTCTTGGTGCATTACATTTCCATCTAGGTTTTAGAATAAGTTTGTTAATTTCATTAAAAAAAAAAAAACACCAAAACCAGAAAAACTACTGGGATTGCTTTGAAGTTGCAGAGCTATCTGAAAAGAATAACAGATTTAAGCTACTCGGTTTTCAATCCATAAACATAGTAGATCTCTCCCCCCATTTTTTTTGTCACCTCCAAGTCTCACAAAGGTTTATTCTTTCACCTGTAGAAGTTTTGCCCCCTTTTATTAGATTAATTATAGGTAATTTATATATTTTTATTTTATTATAAATAATATCTTTAATTTCATTTCTACTATTGCTAGTATGTAGAAACAATTAATTTTTCTTTATTGGACTTTCATCCAGCAACATTACAAAACTAGCTTCTTAATTCTATTAATTTGTCTGTAGATTCTTTTGGATTTTTTTTCTCACCACAATTATAATGATGGTTTTGTTTCTTTCCTTCTTTTTGGTTGACTGCATGTGATGACCTTACTGTGCTGGCTAGTCTCTCCAGGACAATGTAGAACGAAAGTGTATTTATTTCTTAAGTTACAAATACATGGGATTTCCTAGTTATCCTATTGTTATTGAATTTTAGCAAAATTTCATTGTGGCCAGGTAATATGCTCTATAGATCTTGAAACATTTGAAACTGGCTAAGACTTGTTTTATGGCCAAAAAAAAAGGTAAATTTCTGTAAATGCTTTCTGTGTGCTTGAAAAATGTGTGCTCTGTAGTTATTGTATTTTCCTATACATATTCATTAGGTAAAGTCTATTAATCATGTGCTCAAAATTTTAATATTCTTACTAACTTGTGGTCTGCTTGTTTTGTCAATTACTGAAAGAGGTACCGTAAAAAATCTCACACCGTGATTGATATTTGTCTATTTCTTCAGAGTTCCTCTCTATATGGAACTATCCACCTTTAAAACTGCTACCCATTACTGGTGAAACAAAGCTTTTATCATCATTAGGCACCCTTTTTATCTCAAAGAATGATTTGTGCCTTAAAGTTTAATTGTTTAATATTAATATCAGATTTTATATTTGGTTATCATTTACATATTATATCTTTCCAACTTTTTTATTTTAACTGTCTTGTATCCTTGTGTAGCCTTTGTGAACATAATTCTGTTGAATATTTTAAAAATCCAGTCTATATAATCTTTATCTTTTAACTTGAACCACTGGTTTTATGTAGGTTCACTAATATGTATCTAGGTAAAGATTTCTTTTTATGAATCCTAGTAGGGATTAGTGGTTTTTTAAAAATAGAGATTGGTTTCTTTCATCAGTTCTCAAATACTCGCAGCCCCTACACCTTCAGATATTGTTTAGTCTTCAATGTCTCTTACCCTTTTATCTGTATTTTCATCTTTTTCCTTTTGTGTTTGATTATGGATAGTTTCTTTTAATGTATTAGCCAATTCCTCAATTCTCTTTTATGCTGTGCCTATCAATTGTGTTCTTAATTTTGATTATTGAAAATTTTTGTTCTGAAAATTTGATTTCTTTTTACTATATACTAAATTATTTTTTAGTTTCCAATACCCTTGCCAAAATTCTCAAACTTGTGTTTATTACTTAACATAATAAAAACAATTGCCTTATGATCTGTGTCAGGTAATTCCTATTGTGGGTTTGTTTTCATGGCTATTTATTCACATCTTTGTGAGTATATATTTCATCTAATTTCCATGTGGGCATTTGAAACTTTGAGTGCTCAAAATTGTACTTGGAAAAAACCAAAGTATAAGTAGTTTAAGACTTAAGATACCAGCATATTGCTTTAAAGATTTATTTTTGCTTGCACGTGATTCAGCCCTCAGTCACTGTGTATTACTGAGGTCTGTCTGTCTCTGAAATAGTTGTTCTTTTGCTGTCTAGATAGCCCATATGAGACTAAACTAGTGATCTTTAGGCCTTTTGCTCTCTTTTAGCCTGAGGGTATAAAATCTTTTCCCACCAGACATCACATGCTCATTTTAAATGTTATTCATCTGAAAGACAAACTCTCATGGAAGTACTCAGTGGCAGTTTGAGTACAGATAAGATAGTCTGAAGTTTACTTACAATTCTGTGCTTAATAGCTGGAAACTTACCCTTTCTCTTTGACCCAAAGAAGCACACATTCAATTGTATATTATTATTTGAGTAACATTGCATCACTTTACTTATTTTTAAAAAACAATTTTCAAATTTTGGTACTTTAATTCTTATATATAACATATTGTGATCCACCTCTCAAATAATCTAGATAAAACAATGTTTTATAAAATTGAAATTGACTATGAGGATGCTAATAACTGTTTTTTTATGATGTTTCTAGATCATTTATAAGGTGGGTCAAAAAACCTTCCATTTATGGGCCAAAAAATTATATATCAAGCAGAGAGTTTACATAAAAGAGATTAATAATGAACCATGCAGTTCTATGCAGCTTGTAAACAATATGCTAATAGACTGATAATTAATGGTTATTATTACTTTGTTAGTAAGTTCCAGCTCTTTTCTAAGTTCACTCTTAGAATAAGTAAAAATATTTTGTATTATTACCTCTCAGGAATTTCCCCAATCCCTGTAATAGGGAGACTCAGTAATATATGATTGTTTCTCCAGAGAAGTTTCAAATCTCATTTTGCTTTTTTTTTTTTTTGGATGATCCAAATCAAAATCTAAATGAAATTTGAGTTGATAAAGTAGCTACATTTTATAACAACGCTTCAATAATTTGTATTTGATGTTGTTTGAGTTGGAAGTGGAAGAGGTAATTAATTTTTTGTATGAGGTTAGGCAGAAGAAAATAGATCTGGGTAGAATGACACAGTTGATGACTTTTAGAAGTTGAAGGATAGTGTGAGGGTCCGCAATGCCCGGTAAGAGAAAGGGCAGCAAAAGCTGGAAAAAAGCCTGATGATTATAAAGTTCTAATTTTGACAATGGCTACTTATCCCTCTATTCATCCTAAAAGTCAAGTAGAAAGCACTGCTTTGGAGGAGCCTCAAGAAGGTTCAAGATCACCACCCCTTCCTTCTCCAGATGACTTTCTGGAGGGAGAGAAGACTGATAGACGGGTTTCCCCCATTCTCAGAGCCTGAAGGACTTGAGACTGTGGGACAAATTAGGGATTTTGAGAGTAATTGCTGTCAATAGCAAGTAATTCATCCTCACTGAGATTCAGTTATTTGTTAATCCTTAAATGGGTACTTTTACCACAGAATGATTCCAAGACAAATATATTCTTGTGAACTAAAATAAAATCCTAAGCCCCCCACTGATGAAACAGATCCCCTTTGGCCAAGAGGACTGCAGAGAAACCTTAAATCTCAGTTACCAGCCATGACAGGATGGGAGGTCAGACACTGCTCCCTTGCTAATGGCCATCAGGCTTTTTTCTTAAGGCCTAAACAGAAGCCAATCTCATGATCCAGACCAGCATTCTTTTTTAATAAGAGGCTACCAACCTTGAAGCATGTGTTCCTTGCTTTTGGCTGGGGCTCTGATTTCTAGCCTGTTGGAATGGCCACCCACAGGCTGCAACCCTTTATGAAAAGTAAAGCTCCCCTTTCCAAATTTATGAACCTTGTTATTTCTTCAGTTAACACTTTACATTAGGCACCGAATACTTCCACTTCTCTCTGTACACATTTATATATTTAACAAATAAGCATTATTGAGAATAATAAAAATTTATGAAAAGAAATTAAAATTTAGTAGAGGATCAATCAATCAATACAATATTTGCTCTCTTGTTTTTGACATTCTCAGGCTGTTAAAGTGGACAGAACTTTGTCTCACTTTGTTTGACGAACTCAGCTTGCTCAATAATTGTTTATTCATTTTACCAGGTCTTTGTACTTGCGGCTCTCTGCCCAGAATGCCTTTCTATCATTGCATGGCTGGCTCTCATTGTTCAACTCTCAGCTCAAATATGGTATCTTTAGCTTGATCACCTTATTTAAAAAGAAGTACTCCCTCCATTATTCTTGAAACCTCTTCTTGCTTATTTCTTCTGTTGTGTTTACTATTATAGAAAACTACCTGATTTATTTGTTTACTTATATGTTTAACAAATAGATATTGGTGAAAAGAAAAAGAGAGGAAAGGAAATAGGCTCCAGATACAATTCTGAGGTAGAATGACCAAAATTTGTTTTTGACCACGTGAGTTTGGGAAATGGGGCAGATTTCAGAAATCAAGGAAAACTCGTGGGTTTCTAGCTTGAATGACTGGTGGTACGATTTATTGAGCATGAAAGACTGGGGTGGGAGTGCCCATTAATTAGGAGTTATCATTTGGGGTATATCGAATTTGAGATATAAGTATTGAGTTAGGTAACTAAATAGAGACATTGAGTATAGCATTGGATATGTGAATCTGGAGCTGGGAGAAACCTAGGCTGGAAAAATAAGTTTGGCATCATAAGTATATCAGCACAAAGCTGGTACTGAAAACCATGAGAGTGGAGAACTCACCTAAGGAGAGAAGATTGGTTGAGAAAGAGCAATTGCATTTATAATTCAATGCCATTTACATAAAATTTTTAAAATGCACGAAACAACTGTACAAATTTTACAGAAGTACATATAAACAAAAGGATACAAAATAAAACATTATAATTGTTTTCTAGGGGACTGAAAGGAGAACAGATACAGGAAATAGGAATAGAGCTAGAAAAGGAAATAAATATTTAAATAAAGTAAGAATGGATTTTATACACCATAATGTGTCATAAAGTTAGTGTAGTTCACTCAAGCTTCCCTATCTGAGGTCCCACTAAAATGTTTTTTAAAGGGGGGAAAATGAGAGCCCATTTAAGACTGAGCTCATTTATATGTGAGAATCTGGCAAAGATAAATATGAAGGTGTAGCCAGTGAAATAAAGTGAGGATGGAGGCAGGGGAGGGAGAGAAGGAGAGTTCAATGTTTTAAATATCAAGAAAGAGATATTTCCAAGGGGAAAGTGTGTCAATTGTGTCAATGCTATTGAAAACATAGAAAACGGTTTATTGGATTTACAACTTGGAGGTCACTGGTGACCTTGACAGGAGCAGTATCGATGGAGGGATCCGTCCTGGAGGCAGACCGTAATAGAATGAGGAAAGAATGAGAAGTGCAGAAGTGAAGATGTCGGTCAAGTATGTCCTAGAAATGAGGAGGTAGTTGAAGTGGTATGCAAAGTTGGGGCAGCTTTTGTTTGTTTGTCTTTAATATGAGAACTAAGGCAGCAAAGTTACAGTATTAACTTATGGCGGGGGCCAAGAGAGAGAAATAAACCCATGAAGTAGGGAAAAGAGTAGAAAATTAAATAGGCCATGTTCTTGAGGGGGCATGAAATCTAGCATTAGTAGAGGAATTGATATTTTTCTTTCTTTTGCTTGAGAAGTGGAGAGAGTGGTTGGCTAACTTTTTTTGTTGTTAATTTTAGTGTTTTGCAAAGTCTTTGTACATGTACATAGTCTTGGAAATAAAAAGGTTCTATGGGATATCCAACATAAACAGTAGTCGCCCTCTCTACCTCTCCGCTACTTATCCTTGCTCAGAGGCATCACTTCCGACTCCCAGGTATATACTTCCACATCTGTGAATATTACTTCCTGGGTTTTTTCAGTTTGTGGTTTTAGGTATTAGATCATGACATCTCACTACCAAAGATGATGATTAATGTTTTTTCACTGTCTCCTAATCTCTCCAAACCCCCATACTCTTTCCATCTCCCCATTCTTTCAATATAGTTACATCACAATTTTGGTTAGATCAATACTCAACACATGATTTATTATAACTATAGCCATTCAAATTATATAATTATTATTCTTCCTTTCCTGCAAAATACAACTATTTTTACTTCTCAGTTTCATAATTATTGGTTTTTTTTCTCTTTGGTTACTTTTCTAAGACTTGTCATAAATTCAACCTCCAAACTCTCCCCCAGTCATCGAAATCTCTTCTCAATACATTCAAAGCATTAGAAATTTTATGTTTTTGAAGAAATATCTCCTGGAGGCTGTGATCTGCTCCTGTCTGAGATGGTTGATTTCTGTGTTAAGTGCACAGCTGTCATATCCTCATCCAGGGAATTTTCCATGTCTATCTCCTGTGTCAAAGATCCTATTTTCTGAAGCCCGTAAGTTCTTCTTTTACAGTTTATTCCCTAGTTACGGTGGCACACTTTCTTGAGGAGTTTTCTGAAAAGAAAAAAAAAAGTTGCTAGGAAGTAAATTTTCTGAGATCTTAACCATGTGAAAATATTTTTATTCTATCCACACACTTGATTTGGCTGGGTATACAATTAAAAGTTGGAAATAATTTACCTTCAGCAATTTGAAAACAGTAATCAACTATCGTCTGGCTTCCAATCTTGCTGTTGGGAAGTTCTAAGGATTCCTAATCCTTTTTATGGGACTTATTTATTTTTCTTTCTGGAGGATTCTAGCCTCTTCTCTTTGCCCTCAGTATTCTAACATTTCTTGTTGACATGACTTTTTCTGGCTAGTTCATATCTACTAGGGCTACAACATTTTAATTTTTAAAGGTTTCTTCTACTTTTCTTAATGTTTCTCCTACACTATTCAGACATTGAACATACTGGACTGTTTCTCTAATTTTACTAACTTAGCTCTTTTATTTCCTTCTCTTTGAATATTTTCTGTACTTTCTGGGAGATTTTTACAGTTGTGCCTTCCAAACTTTGTCTTAAGCTTCTTCTAAGAAACCCTCTGGTAACCTCCCAGGCTGGGAGGTATCCTAAATTTGAATTTTCAGAAAGTCTTCATTTAGAATAATGAGAAAATTTTGGGAGAAGATTTGAACCTTGCTATCAATTTTGTGAACCAGGTGTTGAGATTTAGAACAAAGGTAAGAGAAAACCACTGCATTGTTCCCCTGTCCCTCATGGGAGGACATTGATTACACCCCTAACTTGAACAGAAAGCAAAGTGAAACAAACACCAATAAACCAGGAAAGTACCAACAAGAAGAAAGCAAGTCAATATTATTATCAGACAAGTCCAAGGTTTAAGAAAAAAAATCTCTAAGCAAAGTAAAAACATTATTTTAAATAGATAAAAGGTTATGCCCTAAAATGAAGATGTATAGTGTCAAACATTAATTTAAAAGCTCTAAATACATTTTTATTATTACATAACAAAAATAAATGAACTAAGCCAATGTTTTCCAAATTTCAATCACTTATATAGCACCTTTACAATATACTTAATATTTTGCTTCAAATTGGCATACATTTTATTTAGATTAAAATGGCACTTCATATGGCTGGTGCATATAGAAAAATCAGTTTCACTAATAAATAGAAGGGAAACACACAGAGAAATACGGGATGCTGTTGGGCATCAATTATCTCTCATATTAACAGAAATTATAAAAGTACCTATCTCACAGGGTGTTTTTTAGTGTGAAAAGAATTAATACATGTAAAGTGATTAGAAAAATTTCTAGAACATAATATGGATCACAGATGATTATTAAAAGAGATTAAAATAACCAATTTATAAAAAGGCTTTAATTTGGATTTTACAAAGTTAAACTGTATGGTAGAAATAGGAGATATACTCAAATCAAAAATGAAACAAAATAAAATAAAATGAGAAATATATATCAGGCAAACAATAAACAATATAAAACTGATATAGAAATATCAATATTTTTTAAAGTTTAAAATAACAAACAACAATAGGAATAAAGAGGGACATTACCCAATGAAGAGAGAATCTATGAAGACATTGTAAACTTAAGTTCATTGAGGTATTGTAACTGCAAAAGATGTATTATGAAACTGGATAAATAAAATTCTTTATATTCATGCAAGGCATATAATTAAGTTAAAAAGATCATGGCTATGTCTCAAAAGCATAGAATTCAGTTATAAGACATTAAAACTTTAAAAGGAAATTTAAAAACCATTTTTTGCATACCAGTATGTGAAACAAAAAATACTCAGGTGAACTGAAAGGATACGTATTAAAATAATGACAGCTGCTGGGAATACAGGGAAGAAAATGCTACTCTATTATAAACAGCATTTTATTTTTTGAGGGATATGAAGCAAAAACATTAAAATATAACATTTTCTAGAAAATGATAGCACCTGTTAGTAAATGTTTATTATTGTAGCTTTCTGTGATACCAATGACAAAAATAACAATATTACAATAATAATAAAAATATTATCTTCACATTAAACATTAAAGTGTTGTTTGCCTTTTGATTCTGGAAATAGTAAACAGATGATGAAACAGGTGGCTCATTGTTTCCTAAAACCATTGTTTTATCTTTTGATTATGATTTTTTCTTTTATTTTGAAGTTCTACCTTCTAAATAATCCTTGGTTTCATATTTTCATCAAGTATTTCAGTAATTTCTGAATCATTAGTTGACAGAGAGAGGAGATACTGAGCTATAAAAAATATCTGTGGGTTTTCTGGAGTGTTTTGATTGTAGTTCAGCTATTACGATCTCTCATTTAAATTTTTTTTATTTTAAATATGAGTTAAATTCATAAGTCATAAAATAACACAAATAATGTTTCCAAGAATTTTAACAGAGCCACTGACATTTGTAACCTTGCCTTTGCAGGTTCTGGACTTTTGACTTCTGGACATTGTCCAGTGTTTCTGTTTATTAATTGCCATCTGGTTCCGAGCAATAGAAAGAAGAGGAGATAAAATTGTGGTTCAGATGCAAGTTTATGTCAGTTTCTGCTTTTCTGTCATCACCTATCATATTAAAGCTATATACCTTTCTTAATTTTAAAATGCATATATTAGGTATGCAAAAAACCTGTATACAAATAATACAAATTCCAACATCACCCATTTATGGACATCTTTCACACTGCATTTAAAAAAGAGAATTCTGAGAGTACAGGCTAAGAAGAGAAAGGAAATCGTGGAGCCCTCAAAATGACAAGTTAAAAGGAATGAGTGATTATTTTATTTTTGAGTAGTGAGATTATGAGTAATTCTCTATATTTTGCTGCGCTTTCCAAAATTTCTACACTTAAGATAACTGGAAGAAATGAAAAAGGATTTCAAAATAAAACATGTAATGAGTGATTACACGATAAATACAAAAATAAATATTGCTTTCTAGCATATTTCACCAAGCAAACACTGATTCATTAGCTAATACTCTCGCCTTCTAATGGACACACAAACTGGCTCTAAGAAAAGTCTGAACTTCGTTTCCCATCATCCCCTTCTTTCTAGTTTCCCAAGAATCTGTGGGCTTTGAACACCACACCACTGCAATTAGGAAGTTAACCCGCCCCCTCACTCTTTATTGGCCATTCACGCTTGGTTCTGCCCCCGCTCTAGGTTTGAGGCTGTTGATTGGATAAGAGCGGGTGGGCAGGAGTGGCTCTGACAGCCGGCGCGGAGGCGTGGCCACAGCCGCCCAGACGTCTACCCAGGCTTCCTCAGCACCATGTACCGAGCACTCCGGCTCTTCGCGCGCTCGCGTCGCCTCGTGCGGGCTCCAGTCTCAGCCTCAGCCTCAGCTCCGGGCTTGAGTGGCGCAGCCGTCCCTCCATCCTGGCCCCCGAACGCGGCTCGAATGGTGAGCGGAGTCCGTCTGCCCGCTGGCCTCCCTGCGGTGACCTTCAGCCCTCCTGCTTGCCGGCCCGGGCGCCCGCGGGCTGGCGGGAGGGATTTCCCGGGCGTACCTGCCGAGCCCGGCTGTGGGCTCCGCGCCCGCTCCGGCGTGGCGGGCCTGCGGGCTCCGTGCGCCTCCCACAGCGCGGGGATGGGTCCTCTGCACCAGTCCGGCGCTTGCGGAGGGGCGGCCGCAGCCTGTGAGGGTCCTGCAGGGCCCGCTCCTGGCCGCTCCCCGGAGCTCCCACAGCTGGGCCGAAGCTGGGGCATTTCGGGGTAACCCGCTTCAGCCGTGCTTACCGCTGCGCTCCTGCCCCTGGGGAGGCCACCAGCCTGGGGCACCGGGCCGGGTGGGAGGAGGACGTTGAGCGAGGGGCAGCTCCCGCCCCTGCCCGGTTAGCTGGGCCTTGCTGGCCGGACACCTGCCGCGTGTTCATCTAGTCGCCTCTGAACCCTGGCTTCTTGGTTAACCAAGGTGCAGTGCACTGCTTTCAGCCTTCCAGGTGGGATGGAAGGTTCTGAAAAGGTTTTACTTCTCATGAAATTGCCTCTTCAATTTGTTAGGATGAATATGGTTTCCCCCACAACTTTTGTGAAACCCTGAAACTCATGAACATAGGCATAGTATTCTGAAGCATGTTTGAGCAGATCGGATTGGACCTAACTAAAAGCTGAATCAGTACTTTCTATTCAGAAAGACAGCTAAGGAACTTCAAAGATCCAAGTTCAGGTTATGACATGCGTACTTAACCCCTGAAGAGTGTCACCTTCAGCAAACAGGCTTTGAAAAGCATTAAGTAGATATGTATATTGTTAGAAAAAGTTTGAGAAATTAATGACAGTTTAGGGAGAGTTATAATTCTCCACTCTTCATTGTGGTTTAGCGTGAGGTTTGCAGTCTAAGACATATCTGTAATCCTACTTTGCTACTCAGTTGAGACTTTGGGCAAGTTGTCTTTGTGCCCCAGTTTCCACATATAAAATTGAAATAATTTCAGCTACTTAGCAAGATTGCACATTTGAAAATACCATATATTGAGTGTTCATTAAATATATGCTCCATCTGGAGTATTTCAAAGAGCCAATACATTTTCTGGACTGTAAACTTTAAGATAATTCGATTAAATCACTGTACCTGAAACTACAAAATCCAGGATGCTTTACAT
Source organism: Lepilemur ruficaudatus (assembly GCA_963574885.1). Taxonomy (NCBI): domain Eukaryota; kingdom Metazoa; phylum Chordata; class Mammalia; order Primates; family Lepilemuridae; genus Lepilemur; species Lepilemur ruficaudatus. The sequence goes on along the minus strand of CAUYRT010021413.1, from coordinate 11,960 downwards.
TCCTGGGACTCCCTGCCCTAATAATTTTAGTACATTTTAGAACTTTTAAAATTTTTTATTATTTATTTTTTGTTTATGTACTGTTTTGTGAGGGGGAACAGGAGAACTTCTGAATCTATTATATCTTGTTGGGGGCAAATGTCAAAAAATAGCACTGCTGCCTTCTTAGGATTGTAATATTAGCTAAAATAAGATGATTTTTTTCATAGTTCTAAACACATCTGTCATGCTCTAATCTCTCACAGCTCCAAAATCTTTGTTGATTTTGTTAAAAATTCTTCCTGTTGCTGGTATTAAGAAATTTACAAAACCCTAAATGCCCTAAGTTACCTATCGTTTGAAAGAACACATAAAAGTTCATTCACTAGAAAGCATATTTACTGAATGCCTTCTATGTACTGAGCCCTGAAAATATGATACAGTCCCTATGGGCTAGAGTTTAGAGACCACTGGGAGAACTTAAATAAGCAAAGCAGTTAAATAAGCAAAGAAATCACATGTGAATTATTACAATGTGATCTTTTAATTCCAGGCCTTAAAGGCTGAAAAGATAGATAATATTTTATTCTATATTGCAATGTAAAATCAATAAACTATGATTATATATTTGCCTATTTTGAGACTTGGTAGTCATCCTCTATTTTAGAACCAGACAGGCTTTTTCAGGAAGAAATTGAAAACCCAAAGCACAATGAAATCAAATGTTGAATTTTTATCTCTTGTGACAGTCTTTTTGCATAAAAAATGATTTGGATTTTCTTGAACACTGAATACTCTTAAGCCACTTTAGACTGAGAATCTGAAAAGCATTTTATTTTTCCTTTAGGAAATGCCATGGTTTAGTTTAATGGGGACATCTTATAGGCCCAAGGACTATATTTTTTTGGCAGCCTATGTTTTTTGGCTGACCTTTCTGGTTTAGACTAGCATGCAAATTTTGGGACCACCTTATCAGTTCCTGAGGTTCCTGGGGCTGTTAACAGTATTTGGTATTTCTAGGACTTAATAGCATTCATACTGAGGTGAACACTGGACTCGTTACCCACCCATTATTCCCCAGGAGGAGAAATGATTGTGAATGTCAGAAACCAATCTCTCTTCTTTGGAGCCAGCATCAACAAGGTGATGAAGAGAAAGAAGATCATGGTATCCTTGGTGCCACTGCTGTCGCTGCTAATGTTATTGGTCCAAAGTGTGTTTGAACATACCAGGGTATTTACTTAGGATATCCAAAACAAAAATTGCAACGCAAAATATTTTTATTTGTGCATTTGAGATACAAAACCCTAGCTGGTTTTGGTTTACATGGTAAGAGGCAAATTGGTGTACAGTGGTGTCAGTGTAACCAAGTTCCATTAGAGAAAAATCTAACTGCACATGTTCAGCCCCTTTTATTTTGCAGGATAGGGGTATAACTCAAGGAGTTGTTGTGGGCTGACCAGGAGTTACCCCCTCAGTTTCTTGGCTTATGGCGGTGGTGATTGAAAAGTGAGTCTAAACAGTTTTTAGTGCCTTAACACACCAGGGTTTGAGTCTAGGCCTTCCCCCTTGCTATCTGGGTGATTTGCTGAGGTTATTTAATCTTTCCAAGCCTGGATGTCTCTTTTAAGGTGGGAATAGTAATAGTAAAATCTCCTACGTTGGTTGTGAAAGTCAAATAAGGCAATACATGAAGAGCATTTGCTATCTAGCACTATAAATGCCAGGGTATGATTATTTTTATTATTAGCTGCCACTGCTTATTGGTCTAGGCCAGTCCTCTACCTACCTTTACACATAGGAAAAAAAAATATACTTCATTGGTTAGACTTCTGCATTTCTACCTGCATACGATGATATTTTTCTTTTCCTGTGTCATAAAATGTTTTGCAACTCTAGTCCCAGAGGATAACTATAAATTAAATTTTTCTTGTTAGTGGACTATTTACTGAAATGAAATTACTTGGCTAGGGATTTTAAAATTTTGAATCATCCAATCATCTTTATTTCATACCCAATGGAAAATGAACATATTGAAGTTCTGAATATCTCTCTGCAGTCTCCTGAATGTAAACTGTTATGTGTAAATTCCATATTTCTAGTGTTTTACAGTAAGTTTTTTTTTTTACAATATTATAAATATTTTGAACAGTTACTAATTTTTATTAGTATAAGTTAATGTTCTTGGTAGAATCCTTGCTTCTCCCTAAAAGGGAGTTTGGGTCCATGAGTTCTTACTCTGGGTTGTGGTTTGGCTTCAGGATGGGAACTCCCTAAATTATATGTAAGATTGTGTATAAATGTGTTTATGTTCATGTTTCTAGAAAAAGGATCCATAGCTTTCCTCAGATTCTCAGAGGGTTCCATTACTCTGAAAAGGTTAAGAACTAACCTAGCTCATCTCCCCTTACCTGTATGTTTAATTTATAGATGAGAAAAACTGACTTGCTGAAGATGACAGCTACTAAGTGGTGGGTTGTCTGACCACAAAGCCTGGGCTGTTTGTATTGTACTATGCTATCTCTCATGCATAGTATTTATAGACCATAGCTAAGCTTGTTTAAATCGATATTTACAAATTTCAAAGTATCATACTTAGACTGTTTTCAAAAATTCACAATAAACATTAATCTAAGTACATTGAATTGGCCAAATCTTGACCAATAATAGGCATGACCCTGAAACGGAAGATCACTGTTTATATTTCAAAGACTTTCTTTATATTTATTATCTGCATAGTATATGAATTCTACAATCTATCTTTAACATGTGCATTCATAAATTTGTGTGATCCCAAAATTTACATGCTAGTCTAAACCAGAAAGGTCAGCCAAAAAATATAGGCATCCAAAAAAATACAGTCCTTGGGCCTATAAGATGTCCCCATTAAACTAAACCATGGCATTTCCTAGAGGAAAAATAAAATGCTTTTCAGATTCTCAGTCTAAAGTGGCTTAAGAGTATTTGAGTATTCAAGAAAATCAGATATTTTTATGCAAAAAGAGTATCACAAGAGATAAAAATTCAACATTTGATTCCATTATGCTTTGGATTTTCAGTTTCTTCCTGAAAAAGCCTGTCTGGTTCTAAAATAAAGGGTGACTACCAAGTCAAAACAAAAATTTCTCAAGAGAAGAACTGAAGGCAGAGAGTAGAATGAGAATCAAAATGGAATTTTGTGTCTTTGTGATTAGTAGGATTTTTTTCCCTTTACAGCTGATAAGATGCTGATACTTGGTTTCTTTTCAAGCTGTAACACTGCATTATCCTTGTTTTTAGGCAAGTCAAAATTCTTTCCGGATAGAATATGATACCTTTGGTGAACTCAAGGTCCCAAATGATAAGTATTATGGTGCCCAGACTGTGAGATCTACAATGAACTTTAAGATTGGAGGTGTGACAGAACGCATGCCAGTAAGTGGCTTTTGTGGAAATGTTAGCTTATTTTAGATGAACCAGGCTATATTCACATAAGTCACTTTACTTTATAAATAAATATTTCAAGGAGTTACAATGTAAAGTTATTAGAGAACTAGCTTTGTGAGTAATAAGATGTTCTCTTTCATTAAAATGTCAAAGAACTTTTTGAAGTTTTAGCATGTTATTATTTTGAGCTTTATGGCTTTGAATATTTTGGATTTTTATTTGATAAAATTAAATGCTTATCTTTTTATTCTTGCTGGATATTTACACATTTTTACTAGGATTTTAACATTTTTGTTTCAATACTCAAATTCTTTTCTTTCCTACTGATTTAAAACTCTGATTTTTTTCTTGATATTATACTTTCTATCTTGGTTTCAGTTTCCTGAAAAGTGTATAGTATACATATACATCAAAGTATTACTCTTCACCATGTTTGACATATAATAGCATATAATAGATACCATGTTTGACATATAATAGCATATAATAGATAATATATAAATATTTGTTCAATGTCACATGAATGATTTAATGGTTAGAAAACTTTCTACCACATTTCATTAAATTTAAGGTGCCATCAATTAGAAGATGCACTGATATTCACTGCTAAGAAAGAAAAAGACTACCAATTAGGGTGGTGACCTGTCATTGATTGTAAGGTGCATCTTGATTTCAGAGATGTTAAAGTGTGAAAAGAATTGATGAACTACATAACATATTCTATGGAGCCCAACTGGAGTATGAAAAATAGTCAATGCAAGAGTGCAGGATAGGCTTTAGTAAGGCTTCATCTGGTGAGATATTCTTTTAACAGTTATCTTCTAAATATACTTCTATTTTGTGTAATTTAACTGCCATTTTCTAACTCATTCTTAAACCTTCAAGACTGACTCCTTATAGGTTTATAGAACTTCACAACAGGCAGCTGAATCTTTGAGGAAAATCTCTTTGTCATTGCCCCCTACAGTGTGCTTGGTAGCGAGGTAAACAGGGTCTGACTCCATGGTTGGGTGACAAAGGGTAGTGACCAATCCTAAAATACTCTTATATAATTCAGCTCCTGGGATTAAGGAGGTCAGCTCTAGCCAATATTGGTGGAAGTGAGCATGGCTCATGTTTTGGTTGTCCTGCTCTACCCAGCAGGTTGTGTGGTTCTGGGGGTGTGTGGTTGCTGCTGCTGCTCCAGAGACAGGGCAGCCATCTGGATTATTTGTCTCTGAAAGGTAGACACTGGGACTCTCAATTTTGTCACATTTGACTTCATCAGGATTAATTTCCTGAACTTTATTAAATATAAACTAGACTGCATGTACTTTGAACTGAGTATCATGATTAAACTCAACCCTTTTTACCTGAGGTCCAAAGGAAAACAAAACCAAAAAGAATTATGAACTTCTAATGTGAGTACAGTGAGAATAATGTAACCTGTCTTTTCTCCCCAGTGAAACATTTTGCCATTTTATTTTAATGGTGTTCAGTAAAACTCTTTCTGCTGTGACTCTTTTTCACTGTTATGGGTCCATAAATGTTGGGGTCAGTCACTCCATTCAGGTAGTCAGTGTTGATTGACATTCAGTTAAGATTTTGGTAGTGGTTCAGCCCACTGTGCAGTGTTTGTTCCTATTGAAATTTAAATCCCCATTTGTTTTCATGTTTAAAGCTTTGAGGTTTCTAATCCTGTGTTCCATTTGTCTCTATTTCATTTTCATAAAACATTTATAATGTTTTAACTTTAATTACTTAAAATTGAAAATGAAAATTTTCATTTTTTTTCTTTTCTGTTTGCCCCTCAGCTAATACTTACTCTGGTCCAGGTTTATGTGTTTAATGTGTCTTATTCATTACTATACTTTGCTTTTTCTACTTTGATTCCTCTCTGAGAACTACAGCTTCTCTTGTATAAATTCATCACTCTCTTCCTCACCTCCCTTTCTCCCTTCTGCTCTGTCCCCATTCAAACCTGGTATGGGATCTATACCACAGTTTGTATTATTAATTTTAACAAGAACTCATAAGTTACTTGTCTTATAAAAACTAGGTTATCATTTCATAAAATCTCATCAAAAGTTATTCCATTTATCTTTTTATAGTTTGGTGAGGTGATTTGAGATAGACGATGAAAAGATCTGCAGACTAACAGGGTCTGAGAATATGGTTACATATATAACAAGCTATCAACTTTAAGTCTGGAGAACCCTGGGTTTAAAAAAAAATTCTTGTGAGAGAAATTTCCAGTGATTTATCACTGGAAGTGTCAAGGCTTCACTAACTTAACTGGAATATATTGCTTTTTGGCTTTGGGGTGAAATGAGAACCCATTCAGTAACTGGTAATCTCATACTGATTGGCAGTTAAATATATCATTGATTTTTTTTTTTTTTTTAAGAAAGGAAAAAAATTATAATGCAACATGGGACCCAGTAAGGGAAAATAATGGCTCTTGCTGGTGAAATGATTGAGTACCATTTGTTTTCATATATAGTGTATGAAATAAGCTCATATACTTTATAGTATTTGTATATATAAATAGGATGAATAGTGCATGGTATATGTTTGAATATGTGTGTGTATGTATGTGTATGTGAGAGGCATACACACACATATATATGAAGAGTCAATTTATTTGCCTTTGTTTGGTTCCCTAAACCAATAGATTATATGATAATGGTGATTCTTGGTTCATTATTTATATGTCTGTAATCTTCATATCCTAAATATTTTAAGGTTATAGTATTACTTAAGTTATTATTTTATGCTCAGGTTTTACATCTGCCTTAAATAATAACCTTTCATGATTAACTACATTATAATTTGAGATATTTTCATGATTAATTTTAGATCCCAGTTATTAAAGCTTTTGGCATCTTGAAACGAGCGGCTGCTGAAGTAAACCAGGACTATGGTCTTGATCCAAAAATTGCTAATGCAATAATGAAAGCAGCAGATGAGGTAGGAGGTAATAAGTGTGTTTACTTAATAGCATCAGACCCATGTCCTCCACTAGATGATGATACACTCTGGCAGGAGGAGATGGGCGTTGTGAATTCCTGAGTTAATAAATTTCGAGGTCAAGTGTTAGCATTATTGTTTAGTGAGAATAGTAATATGGTACTTAAAATATTTTGACAAAATTTCTGGATTATTTTATACCTTTTATGTTTAAGCCTCTTGATTTCCTTGTTAATTTATGTAGTTTTAAGAAAACTTTTTGGAAAGACACTGTTGGAACTTTATTTCTTATTTTATGTATAAGTGGTTTATTTTAAAACTAGTTTATTATTTGATAATACATATCAAGGATGTAATTTCACTGATGCACTAATAATACTGCCTAATAATAACACTGCCACTAATGCACTAATAATAACTAATAACTAATGCACTAATGCACTAATGACACTGCCTAACTAATAACACTGCGAAGCAAGCAGAAATAACAGTTTAAAAAACTGTATAAATAGTATGTAGTATTGTTCATTACAGTACTATTTATAATAATAACAAATTAGACAGTGCCTAACTATAATAACAGCTACTTATGTAAGTTATAGTTATGTTGTGAACTATAGAAAATTAGTTTTTTTAATATTAGCATAGAACAAAGCCCAGCCTATGAGAAACAGGAAAGTTTGCAAACGTGTATATATTTTATAATCCTAATTTTGTTTAGAAAAAAATAAACAGAAAAATGTGTTCATACACACACACACACACACACACACACACACACCCATTACATGGGATAGAGAGTGGAAGGAGATGCCAGCGTGCTAAAGTCGTAATTTCTGAAGAGTAGAACCATAGTGACTATTGTATTTTTCTTAGTTCTCAAAATTTTCTACACTGATTACCTATTATATGACTAGAAAAAAAGTTTTATTTTAAAATGGATCAATTGTGCATTCAGATTTTTTAAGCTAAAATCATTCTAGAAGTTATACATGTACTCTTTTAGAAAGCATACAATCCAAAAACTAACATGAACTGGAAGTACAAAAATACGACGAAAATAGGGGCAAATCTGGGCAGTGTTTGTTTCTACATTTGGCGATTGCTGCTCATTGGACATCTGTGTAATGAAGTAGCTATTAGTGAACTCACATTTTCAAGTCACTAGCTCATTATCATGCTGACTCTGGTGGTAACATCTGTTGGATATTCCTGCTGAGCACCAACAATAAATGTATCTAAAGACTTAACATACTTGCCAGCCTTAACAGGTGGCTGCTATTAGAGGAGGCAGTTGGAGAAAAATAAGAAAGATGGCTTTGGTTCAGTTTTCATTTGTAACCAGTGAATTGTCATGCCATTCAGAATAGATAATATTTCACTTTCTATCAGTGTTGAAGCAAGTGATGGCTGCAGAAGCTTAGATTTGTGGGACAACTGTTTTCAAACTCTTTGGCACCATCAGTAAGTCATTTAGCATATAAAACAATGAACATCTTTAAAATAGTTTTATAAATGGAACTTACTTTGTCATAGTGGACTAAAATAGCTAAAAGAATACTGTTTCTTATTTTAAAAAATTGATTTTTAACATTTTTCCTACAGGTAGCTGAAGGTAAATTAAATGATCATTTTCCTCTTGTGGTGTGGCAGACTGGATCAGGAACCCAGACAAATATGAATGTAAATGAAGTCATTAGCAATAGAGCAATTGAAATGTTAGGAGGTGAACTTGGTAGCAAGAAACCTGTGCATCCCAATGATCATGTTAATAAAAGCCAGGTCAGTATATGATCTCTTCTTTTATTATTATAAATTTAAAAGTATACCTGAGGTTTCTCTTGTAAAACGCAAGCATTTTACAAGAAGCACTGGCTTTTTGACAAGAGGAGTCCATTCAGCTTATATTCTTTAACGAAGAAGACTTCTTATGTGTCTTATTTCTTTTAGGAATCTTGGCTTTATGTCTCAAACTTTATAAAAGTCATTTTTAGGATACCTAAATTTAGTATATATGTATATTTTTATTTGGTTTATTTTTAAAACCCTTTATTTTGAAATAATTTTATATTTATTAAAGAATATTCCAAAGAGTTTCTATATTCCTTTCACTCAACTTTCCTTAATGTTACCGTCTTACATAACCATGGTACATTTATCAAAACTAAGAAATTAACATTGGTACAATACTCTCAACTAAACAAGACATTTCTAGGATTTCCCCAGTTTTTCCACCTAAGTCCTTTTTCTCTCTCACAGGGTCCAGACCAGGCTACACGTTACATTTAGTCACATGTCTTCTTAGGTTCTTCCAATCTATGACATTTTCTTGGTCTTTTGTCTTTTGTGATTGTCTTAATCCACTGGGGCTGCTGTAACAAAATATAATAGACTGGGTAGCTTATAAACAACAGAAATTAATTTCTTGCACTTCTGAAGGCTGAAAATCTAAGATCAGCCACCAGCAGATACATTGTATGTTGAGGGCCCACTTCCTGGTTCATAGATGGCCATCTTTTCTCCGTGTCCTTATGTGGTGGAAGGGATGAGGTAGCCCTTTGGGGTCTCTTTTCTAAAGGCACTAATTTCATTTATGAGAGCTCTGCCTCTGTGACCTAATCACCCCTCAAAGGCCCGCCTCCTAATACCATCACCTTGGAGGTTGGGATTCAACATACGAACTTCAGGGGGGATACGCACAGTCAGACCATGGTAGTGACCTTGACACTTTTGATAGTGGTCAGGTATTTTGTAGAATGTCCCTCAATTTTTGTGTGTCTGATGTTTTCTCATGCTTAGACTGAGACTATGAATTTTGGGGAAGATTATCATAGAAATGATGGTCCCCAAGGGACTGAGTTTTGCCAGGTCCTAAATATTTTGGCAAGTCACATAATCTCTTTGAGAACTTGGCTTTCCTACTTTTAAAATGTTTATCTACCTCACAGAATTTTCCTAAACTTAATAAATAAATGTTCTTGAAAGACTATGTACTATATAATTCTAAGATGTTATTATTGTGATCCTCAAATGTAGTTGTGAACTATACTTCTCAATGTTTTGCTGTCAATTATTAGCAGGCAGATGTAATATGTGTCTTATATATGTATACACAATACATTCAGTATATTTGGTATATGTAATACAGTTCTGAGCATATTATATATAGGAAACCAAGTTGCTTCTTATTTGATTCTAAGAGACCTATGTGACTTGCTACACATAAATGTTGAATACTATATACAGAGTTTTGAGCATTAGTGAGTTTTTTAATTGAAACATTTAAGTTTGTTTATTGTTGCCTCTGATTTAACACTTTATATTTCTTTTGCAAAATTTCCAACAGAGCTCAAATGATACTTTCCCCACAGCAATGCACATTGCTGCTGCAGTAGAAGTTCATGAAGTACTATTACCAGGACTACAGAAGCTACATGATGCTCTCCATGCAAAATCCAAAGAGTTTGCACAGATCATCAAAATTGGGCGTACTCATACTCAGGATGCTGTTCCACTTACTCTTGGGCAGGTAGAGTTTGACTAATTTTATTTACTTCATGGCTTGGTACAAATGGCCAACATATCACCCTCAAAATCTTACTGATTTAAAAGGCCAAATTTATAACAATTAAGTTTAGTGACAGAGGTTGTTCTGTATCAACCAATCAGTAGTTTCCATTGACATCCACTTTGAAGAAGAGCAGAGTGTACTGGCTGTAAGCTAGACTTGGGTTAGCCTGCTTGATTTCAAATCTTAGTTTTGCTGTGTGTGAGCTGTGGGACACAGGAAAATTATTTAGCCTTTATGTGTCTCAGTTTTCTGAGCTGTAAAATGAAGAAAATAATTTTTCTTTCATAGGATAGCCACAAAGTTCTAATAAGCTGATTCATGTAGAGTGCTTAGAACCATGCCTTGCACATGGTAAGTACCCATTAGTGTTAGCTGTTGTCGTCATCATCTTCTTCAATATCACTATCATGATTTCTTTATCTTATTCTAAATCAGTTGGTTATTTAAGATTTAATTTTAAAGTGATTAAGCAAGGTAGGTCTTACTCTTTAAAATTGTTTTGACCACATGTGAAGGCGGTATTCTCTTCTCCAAGATACAAGGAAGTATTTTCGTGTTTCTTTGTCAATACCATAAAGAATATCTAATAGTATTCACTGTGAAGGAAATGTAAGGAACAGGTTTTGTCTCAGTAAGCTCATACTCCAGTTTGGGAGGTAGGACATATACAAATGATATCTCGTGGTGATTTTAAATGCTAAGTATCAAATAATAGTTTCACAGAAATTGAGGTGAAGGTGAGAGTTTGGCTGCTGGTTACTTGGGTAGTTTCTAATTTGTGGTTTTGTTCAGATGATAGTAAATTCACACCTAATGGGTACAATGCACACTATCTGGGTGATGGGCCTACTTACAACTTTGACTCAAACAGTACAAAAGCAATTTATGTAACCAAAACATTTGTACCCCCATAATATTCTGAAATTTAAAAAAAAAGGTTGACACTTAGCTTAATTTAATTATGGAATGAATGAGGAAAACTCAAAATGATTAATTGGAAAACAAATGATGGGACTAAATTGAACTCACTAGGTTAGGTTGCCCCTTAAAGGCTGTGTCTCACTTCTCTTTGCATCATTGGTTCTTAGTACCATGCATAATTTCTAAGGAGAAATAGTATACGTGTTTGAGACTTTTGAGTATCCCTCAGGTTTCTAATTTTTTCCTTTTTTGGATGTGTCACATGTTGAAAATCACCATGCTAAAGTCCATTTGGACTATGACTCAGCCTTCTGCATAAAATCATCATTCTACCTGTTATGACAGAAAATTATGTTTTTCTGTTTGACTTTTATCAGAAGCATTTATACTTGCTTTTATTGGAATTATTTTTTGAGTTTGTGCATTTTTCCCCAATCAAAACGTATTTCATAAGTAAATGCAGCTGGTATAGGGGTATATGTGTGTGTATGTGTGTGTATGTATACCTATATATGTGAACACGGTTGCTTAATGACAGGGATATATCCTAAGGAATGTGTCGTTAGGTGGTTTCGTCATTGTGTGAACGTCATAGAGTGAACTTATACAAACCTAGATGGTAAAGCCTACTATACACCTAGGCTATATGGGATAGCCCAGGGGTGGGAAACCTGTGGCCTTCTAGGTTCTTAAGCATGTCCTTTTGACTGAATCCAAATTTCACGGAACAAATCTTTTTATTTTTATTAATACATTTTTGTTTGTCTTCTGTATTTTTATTTTATTTTTAAAATGAATGTATTTGAAATACCAAAGAATAGATGCCTAATAACCCGAATGTTTATGGCAGCACAATTCACTATTGCTAGGTCATGGAAACAACCCAAGTGCCCGTCAATGCATGAGTGGATTGTTAAAATCTGGTATTTGTTCACAATGGAATATTACTCAATTTTAAGAAATGACAGTGAGGTAGCACCTCTTGTATTATCCTGGATTAAGCTTGAGCCCATTATTCGAAGTGAGGTGACACAAGACCCGAAGAATGGGTTCCACTTGTACTCACCATCAAATTGGTATTGACTGATTAACACTATGGTGCTCAAAGGGTGGG